>JAHRHZ010000248.1:24551960-24594572 GCA_024137785.1 Ginglymostoma cirratum | reverse complement strand
GATGAAGGGTCTAGGCCCGAAACGTCAAGCTTTCCTGCTCCTGTGATGCTGCTTGGCCTGCTGTGTTCATCCAGCTCCACACCTTGTTATCTCATGATTCTCCAGCATCTGCAGTTCCTATTATCTCCTCTACTCAAGAATCATGACAGGACATAAACCGCCAGCCACACTCAGACAGCAACTGACCAGGGTTAAAGACCCAATAGATACCATGGACAGGACGAATGTAGTTTACAAAATACCTCGCGGAGACCACACAAAACACTACATGGAACAAATAGGCAGACAACTAGCAACCCGCATCTAAGAACACCAGCTAGCAACTAGATGTCCTTGGTTTCAGTACACACAGACAAGAAAAACCAAACTTTCAACTGGGACAACATTGTCGTCATTGGGCAAGCCAAACAGAGGACAGCCAGGAAATTCTTGGAGGCTTGGCATTCATCCATGGACTCCATCAACAAACACATTGAATTAGATGCGATATACCAACTATTACAACGCACAGCCAGAACCGGCACCTAACCAAACCATATACATTCAAACCACATAAATTGACTCTCCTGTCAGGATACAACAGGTGATTCTGTAGCCGTGAGCATGAATTCAGGATAGTACGTTGCCTCCCTGGCGCCAGGGTCAAGAAACAATCTCTGGATTATTCATTGTGCCAACTTCTAGAGAGAGTAGGAATAAATCAATAGCTGAGGAGTTGGTGCAGTGGGCAAGGATTTAGGTTTTTGGATCTTTGGGATCTCTTCTAGGGCAGAAAAAGGACAGGTTTCACTTGAACTCGAAGGGAACCAATATTCTGGCAGAGAGATTTGCTAGTACTATTCGGGAGCCTTTAAACTAGAAGCAGGGAGGGGTTGGGGAGGCACCAGGGGATTCTAAGTAGTAGCGAGAATAGATAGATGAGGATGGTTCTGAATTACAATAAAGCAAGTTAATTAGAAAAGGCAGGCAAGAACAAGTCAGAGAACAAAGTAAATCTGAAGAATTAAACTGCAATTATTTCAAATGCAAAGGATGTTACGGCTAAGGCTGATGAATTCAAGGCCTGTATGACAGCATGAAACTGGGACTTCATAGCTATTACAGAAACTTTGCTGAGGAAGGAACAGGACTGGCAGCTCAATGTTCTGGGTTTTAGATTCTATAGGAATGATAGAAAGGGTAGAAAGGGAAGCAAGACAGGAGGCAGAGTGGTGTTTTTGTTTCAGGAAAACATTAACTAACTTAATATACTTAAAGAGGATATTTCTGAGGGATCATCCAGTGAAATTATATGGGTGGAACTCTGAAATAGGAAGGGGATGATTACCTTGGTGCGATTGTACAATTGTTCCCCCTCTCTCTTCCCCCCGCCCCCCAATAGTCAGAGGGAAAGTGAGGAGCAAATACATAGAGATCTCTCAGGTATATCTAAGAATAACAGGGCTGTAATAGTAGGGTGTTGCAAAGTTGGGTACAACATTTGTGGATTGGAAGGCGGTATAGAATTTGTTTGTAAAATGATATGGAGGGTGTGGTCCCTTTAAAAGACTTCTTTTTGTAGAGAAAAAAATGTCTGCAGGCAGTAGCAGATGCAAAGTCTTCTCGAAATTGAAACATTGTATCAGAAGGCTAATACTGTTAGCAGCCACAGCAGCATTTTTACCAAGACAACGGGTTTTTGAACTTAGCCAATTAATTTAAACAACACCCTGAATACCAAAACCCAAGTAAATTTAAATGTGATGGTTTTGACAACCCTAGGACCAATACTATTGTAAGAAATTATTAAGTCATCAAGGGTATAAAAGAAGAGGGCATTTGAAAACTGTGAGAGTGAACTGCCATGGGAAGAGAAACCCACTGGCTCTCTCAGAAATCTCTAAGTTCTCTGAGTAAGCACCATCTAAATAAAAGAACTATGGCACTCTTAGCTAATATTCCTGACACAAGAATTTGACGGAGAAAGGTGTTCCTGAATGGAAAAGAGCAGAGAAGGCAAAGAATACTCCAGAAGATTTACACTGGCTGTAATTTTGAGACACTCAGCTTTAATTTATATTTTTCGTATTACTTTGGTTTATATAAGTGGGGCTTACTGGAACAGCATACCATTAGAATTTTGTTTTATTCAGGAATAGTTATTAGTTAAGGGGGGAATTGTTTGGATTGTCAGTAATTCTGTTAATTTGTTCACTGTTAGAGTTTGATAATAAATTGTTACTTGTTGCTGATAATGTGAGTATCAGGGATTTCTTTCATTTAATCACTCCTTTTTAAGAGATTGGGGGTGAGACGCAGATAATACCACTTTTCACACCTCCTTTAACAGATTACAAGGTGAGGCAAGCTTCTCTGAGTGTTTCTGTTTTAATTATCAAAGAGGTGTTGACCTACCCTTCGTGACAAGGGGAATTTTAACTTTCCAAACATTGATTGAGACTGCAGCAGTGTTAGGGGCTTGGATGGTGAGAAATTTGTTAAATATGTTCAAGAAAATTTAACTTATCAATATGTAGATGTACCTACCAGAGACAGAGCAAAAATCAACCTCCTCTTGGGAAATAAGGCAGGGCAAGTGACTGAAGTATTAGTGGGGGAGCACTTTGGGACAAGTGATCATAATTCTATTAGTCTTAAAATAGTTATGGAATAGGGGTACAAAAGTTAAAGTTCTTAATTGCAGTAGGGCAAATTTTGATGGTATGAGACAGGAACTTTCAAGGAGTTGAATGGGGTAGACTGTTCGCATGAGATGAGTGGCAACTGGGAGGTTTTCAACAGTGAGATAGAGAGTTCGGAGGCATTATTTTCCTGTTAGAGTGAAGGGTAAGGCTGACAAGAGTAAGGAACAATGGACGAATAAAGTTATTGGGGCTCTGGTTAAGAATAAGAAGGAATCATATAGTCGGTATGGACAACTGAGATCAAGTGAATCTCCTAAAGTGTAGGGCCATTCTTAAGAGGAAAATCAAGGATGAGAGATAGCAGATAAAGCTAAGATAATGTAAAGAGATTCTACAAGTACATTAAAGAGCAAGAGAGCAACAAGTAAAGAGAATAGGGCCCCTTAAAAATCAACAAGGTTGTCTATGTATGGGACCACAAGTTAGGAGAGATACCAAACAAATATTTTGTGTCAGATTTTACTGTAGTGAATGAAATGTTGGCTAGGGAACTCGGGGAAATAAATACTGATGTTTGAAAACAGTTATAACATCTAAAAGACATTTGGATAGGTACATGACTAAGAAAGGTTTAGAGGCATACTGACCAAACACAGGCTAGTGGGACCAGTTTAGTTGAGGAAACTTGGCTGGCATGGGCAAGTTGGACCGAAGAGTCAGACAGAACTGAAACAGACCCTATGTGAGAATGACTCTCTTGGTTAGGAAGTCTAGAAGGGATGCACAGTCTCAAGTTACAGGTAGACCATTTATGACTGAGAAAAGAAAAAAAATTCTTCACTCAAAGGGTAGCGGGCTTGTGAATTTACCAACAGTGCTGTAAAGGCCTTTTCACTGAGTAATACCCAAGACAGAAGTTGATACATTTTTTAGAAATTAATGACAAAGGAGATGGGAAGCAGGAATATGGCATTGAGATACAGTATCAGTCATGATCACAGTGAATGACAGAGCAGGCTCAAAGAGCCAAATGGCCTACTCCCAGTTTCTATGCTTTTATTTACCAACCTACCAGCACTATGTTCAACAGCATGTTCTCCTGAAGTTCTATCATAGTCGTAGAGTCTAACAACCTGTCTGTTCTAATCCCATTTTCCTGCACATGACCCATAGCCTTGTATGCCTTAGTATTATAAGTGTACATTTAAATACTTCTTGGATGTTGTGGGGGTTTTTGCCTCTACGGCTTTTAACAGACATCGAGTTCCAGATTACCACCAGCCTCTGGTGAAAAGAAAATTCTTCACATCCCCTCTAAACATCCTGCTCCTAAAATCTCTAAATCTATGCTGTCCCTTTCCCTTTTATTCCTTTCTATGCCAATCATAATTTTACATATCTCATTCATGTCACGCCTCCATCTCCTCTGCTCCAAGGAAAACACCACCAATTTATCAATTCTCACTTCATAACTAAAAATTTCCAACCTAGACAACATGCTGGAAAATCTCCTCTGCACCGTCACCATTGTAACCACACCCCTTCTATAACGCAGATTCCAGAACTGCACACAGTACTCGAGCTTAACTAATGTTTTATACGGTTCCAGCATGACCTCCCTGCTCTTGAATTCTATGCCTCGGCTAATAAAGGCAGTATTCCATGTGCCTTCTTAATCATTTTATCTACCTGTCCTGTTACTTTAAGAGACCAGTAGATATGCACACCACCTCCCCTGAACCTCAGTGCTTCCAGGGAGCCAACCTTCATCATGTGTTCTCTTGCCTTGTTTGTCCTGCCCAAGTGCGTCACCTCACACTTGGGATCAGTCATATAGATGTCCTGCATGCAAACAGACCCTTTGGTCCAACTCATCCATGCAGACCAGATATGCTAGATAACTAGTTCCATTCGAAAGCATGTGGCCCATATCTCTTTAAACCCTTACGAGTCATTTAACCATTCAGATGTCTTTTACATATTGCAATTGTACCAGCCTCCACAACTTTCTCTGGCAGCTCATTCTGTACACACAACACCCTCTGCAAGAAAAAAATGCCCCTTAGGTCACTTTTAATTCTTTCCCCTCTCATCTTAAACCTCTACTTTGGACTCCCCCCACGCCAGGGAAAAGATCTTGTATATTTAACCTATCCATGTCCCTCATGATTTTATGAACTTCTATAAGGTCACCCCTCAGCCTCTGGCGCTAACCCTAACCCTATTGCAGGGAAAATAGCCCCACCCTATTCAGGCTCTCAGTCAGAGAGTAATACACCATGGAAACAGGCCCTTCAGCCCAAACTGGTCTATGCTGACCACAGTACCCACTCAGCTAGTTCCAACTGCCTGCATTTGGTCCATATCCCTCTAAAGCCTTCCCATCCATGTACCTATCCAAATGTTTTTTAAATGTAGCTATTGTACCTGCCTCAATCACGTTCTCTGGCAGTCCATTCCATATAAGCACCACTCTCTGCATGAGGAGGTTGCCCCCCCGCCAGGTCCTCTTTAATTCTTTCCCCTCTCACCATAAACCTGTGCCCTCTAGTTTTCAATTCCGCATCCCTGAGGAAAAGACGATATGCACTCATCCTATCTAAGCTCCTCATGAATGTATACATCTCAATAAGATCACCCCTCATTCTTCCACGTTGCAAGGAAGAAAATTCTATCCTGGCCAACCTCTCCCTATAACTCAGGCCTACTAGTCCTGGCAACATCCCCATAAATCTTCTTTGCACATTTTCCAGTTTAACTATGTCTTTCCTATAACAGGGTTACCAAAACTGTACACGATACTCCAACTGCTGCCTCACCAACAACTTATACAATTGTAACAATGCCCCAACTCCTACACTCAATGCCTCGACCGATGAAGGACAGCATGCTAAATGCCTTCTTCAACACAGTTTACTTGCAACGCTGCTTTCAACAAACTATGTACTTGTACTCCTTGGTCCCTCTGGTCCACAACACTCCTCAGGATCTCACCATTTACTGTATTAGTCCTACCTTAGTCTGACTTTTCATTGTACAACACCTCACACTTAACTGTATTGAATTATATTTGCCAATCCTCAGCCACTTCTCCATCTGATCAAGATCCCTCTGTAATTTTTGATAACCTTCCTCACTATCAACGATACCTCCTAATTTTGTACCATTCGCAAACTTACTAATCATGCCTTGTACACTCACATCCAGATTATTTATGTAAATAACAAACAACAAAGGTTCCAGCACCGACCCCTATAGTCTCCCTATAGCTCAAACCCTCCAGCCCTAGTAAAATCCTTGTAAATCTTTTCCGAACCCTTTCAAGTTTCACAAAATTCTTCCTATGGCAGGGAGACCAGAATAACACGCAGTATTCCAAAAGTGGCCTAACCAATGTCCTGTAGAGCATCAACATGACCTCTCAACTCCTCTATTCAATGCACTGACCAATAAGACAAGCATATCAAACCCCTTCTTCACTATCCTGTCTACCTGCAACTCCACTTTAAAGGAAAAATGAACCTGCACTGCAAGGTCACTTTGTTTAGTAACACTCCCCAGGACCTTACCATTAAGTGTACAAGTCCTGCCCTGACTTCATTTTCCAAAATGCAACACCTCACATTTATCTAAATTAAACTGGTGTAGGAAAGGCAAAATTACGGTGATCATGGGAGATTTCAATATGCAGGTGGACTGGGAAAATCAGTAGTGGTCTGCAAGAAAAGGAATTTGCAGAATGTCTGTACAAGATGGCTTTTTGGAGCAGCTTGTGGTGGACCCCACCAGGCAATAGTGTTGTGCACTGAGGCAGACATGATAAGGATGTTTAAGGTGATGGAACCCTTAGGAGGCAGTGATCATAATATGATTGAATTTACTCTGCAATTTGAGGGGAGAAGATAGAATCAGAGGTAATGGTATTACAGCTGAATAAAGACAGAGGCATTACGGAGGAGCTGGGCAGAATTGACTGGGAGAGGAGCCTGGCAGGAAAGACAGGGGAACAGTAATGGCAGGAGTTTCTGGGAGTAATTCAGAAGACACAGCAAAAATTCATCCCTAGGATAAAGAAGTTGGGTGCACGGGCGATGAGGCAACCATGGCTGACTACAGGGGTCAGGGATAGCATAAAATCAAAAGAGAAAGCATATAATATGGCGAAGAGCGATGGGAAACCAGAGGACTGGGAAGCTTACAAAGACCAACAGAGGGCAAAAAAAACAAATAAGGAAGGAGAAGACTAAATGAGGGTAAGCTAGCCAGTAAAATAAATGAAGAGTGTTCGAGTCTCTTTAGATATATAAAGGCCAAAAGAGAGGCAAAAATGGACATTGGGCCACTGGAAAATGATGCTGGAGAGATAGTAGTGGGGAACAAGGAAATGGCTGAGGAACTGAATAACTACTTTGCATCAGTCTTCACAGTGTAAGACACGAGTAATATCCCAAAAATTTGACAGAGTCAGGGGGCAGACCCGAGTATAGTGGCCATCACCAAGGAGAAGGTGCTAGAAAAACTGAATGGCCCGTAGATGGATAAATAACCCCGGACTAGATAGACTACACCCCAGAGTTCTTAAGGAGACAGCTGAAGAGATAGTGGAGATGTTAGTGGTGATCTTTCCAGAATCGCTAGAGGCAGGAAGGATCCCAGAGGACTGGAAAATCACAAGCGTAACACCCCTGTTTAAAAAGGGAGTAAGGCAAAAGACTGAAAATTACAGGCCAATTAGCTTAACCTCGGTCGTGGATAAGATTTTAGAGTCCATTGTGAAGGATGAGATTTCTGAATACTTGGAAGCGCATGGTAAAACAGGGCAAAGTCAGCACAGCTCATCAAGGGGAGGACATGCCTGACAAGTCTGTTAAGAATTCTTTGAGGAGGTAACAAGCAGATTAGACCAAGGAGAGCCAATAGATGTTATCTACCTGGATTTCAAGAAGGCCTTTGACAAGGTGCCACACAGGGGCTGCACAGTAAGATAAGGGCCCATGGTGTTAGAGGCAAGGTACTAGCATTGATAGAAGATTGGCTGTCTGGCAGAAAGCAGAGAGTTTAAAAGGGTCTTTCTCAGGATGACAAGCGGCGTTCCACAAGGGTCAGTGTTGGGACCACAACTTTTCGCTTTATAAATGAATGAACTAGATGAAGGAACTGAAAGCATTCTGGCTAAGTTTGCAGAAGACACAAAGATAGGTAGAGGGACAGGTAGTAATGAGGACGTGGGGATTCTGCAGAAGGATTTGGACAGGTTAGGAGAGACAGATGGAGCACCAAGTGGAAAATGTCAGGGCATACACTTTGGCAAGAAGAATAGAAGTATGGACTATTTTCTAAATGGGGAGAAAATTAAGATGTCTGAAGTGCGAAGAGACTTGGGAGTTCTAGTTCAGGATTCTCTCAAGGTAAACTTGCAGGTTGAGTCAGTAGTCAGGAAGGCAAATGCATTTATTTTGAGAGGACCTGAATATGAAAGCAGGGATGTACTTCAAAGGCTCTATAAGGCTTTGGTCAGGCCACATTTGGAGTATTGTGTGCAGTTTTGGACCTCAGGAAAGATGTATTGGCCCTGAAGCGGGTTCAGAGGTCCCAGGAATGAAAAGCTTAACATATGAGGAACGTTCAAGGACTCTGGGTTTATACTCATTGGAGTTTATAAGGATGAGAGGAGATCTAATTGAAACTTACAGCATACTGAATGGACGAGACAGAGTGGCCGTTTCCATTAGCACGAAAGATTAGGGCCCGAGGGCACAGCCTTAGAGTAAAGGGAAGACCTTTTAGAATGGAGATAAGGAGAAACTTCTTCAGCCAGAAAGTGGTGGATCTATGGAATTCACTGCCACAGAAGGCTGAGGAGGCCAGGTCATTGAGTACATTTAAGACTGAGATAGATAGGTTCTTGATTGTCAAGGGGATCAAGGGTTAAGGAGATCAAGGGTTATGGAGAGAAAGCAGGAGAATGGGGTTGCAAAATGATTGAATGGCGGAGCAGACCCGATGGGCTGAACGGCCTGATTTCTGCTCCTATGTCTTATGGTCTAAACTCCATCCACCATTTCTCGGCCCATTGGCCCATCTGATCAAGATCCTGTGGTACTCTGAGGTAACCTTCTTCACTGTCCACTACACTTACCCAGATTGAATTCTCTTTGCCACTGATTAGCCCAACTGACCAACGAGTCTACATCCTCTTATAATCTAAAGCTATCCTCTTCACTATTTACCATCCACCAATTGTCATATGTTGCGCAGATCTTTTGATTAACCCTTCAACATTCAAGTCTAAATCGTTTATATACACCACAACCAGTAAGGGCCCCTGTAGAACCCAAATGAACATAAGCTTCCAGTCATCAAAACAAGTCTTGACCATTACCCTCTGTTTCCCACAACGTGACCAATTCCGTATACAATTTGTCAAATTTCCTTGACGTCCACGGGCTCTTGCTTTCATTATCAGTCTCGCAGGAAGGATCCTAATAAAAACCAAGTAAACTAGAATGCACTGCCCCTCATCTACATGTGGTTACCCCTTCAAAAAATTCAAATCAAGTTGATCAGACATAACAGCCCTTCAACAAAACTATGCTTACTGTTCTTGATTAATTCCTGCCTCTCCACGTGCAGATTAATTCTGTCCCTCAGAATTAATTCCAATAGTTTCCTGACCGACTTGTATTAATAACTTTATCTACTTTTTATTGTTTCACACCTCTACTAATGCTGATCTACGTCCTGATTTTCTGAGAAATTGTGCTTTCTTTCCATCGTATTAATCTTTTTTATTAGTCTGAGAACTACCTACATCATTCCCATTAACCCTATGGATTTCTGAAAGTCAAGTGCTCTTGAATATTTAATTGTCAATCCTGGTTATTCAGCAATCTTGTCTCAGTTTTATGGTCAAAAGATCAAATCTATTTATCTCTATTTATGCCATGAATTCATCCATCTTAAGAATGCATCGTGCGTTCAGATATAATGCCCTCAATTAAAAAACTTACTGCTAACCCTTGATATGGCCTTAATTGCTAATTCTCAACTACCATTATTAAACTCTATCCCTTCTGGACACATTCTGCTTGGTTTAACCCAAATTGTTGCCTTACTTTACAGTCTTCACTTCTACCTTCAGTCCTAAGTTTACCCTTATCTCGACCTTTCCAGACCAGCATGCCTTCAAACAGAGTTCTCATATTCTACATTGTTAATCTACAGAATACTGTTTATTATCCACCATCCAACACCCAACAATATCTAATGTAATCAATATGCCATCCAGATTTAGACCTAATGGTACCAGAAAAGCTGGTGCACATTTTACATAAAGTTAAGTGCAACATCATATACAATGCTAATTTCTCACAGGTCAGCGCTCAGATCATGTAGGAACTCACTGACAAAGGTACATATCTGACCCATCATTATTCTAAGTTCAATTTTAAAAAACTGAAATGTACTTAAATAATCTTCTAGGAAGATTAATTAATTACCCATTTCTTACCAAGCAATATTGGAATTAAGAATAAAGTACAAACTTCATTATATTATTAATTTTAAAAAATGAATGTTTTTAAAGCATTTAATTCAAAGTGAATTTGCTACATACAACATAATTATATTGTTCACATGTTCAGATGAGGCCAACTTCAACAAGGGAGCCTCCAAAATGTCCACCTCCTTTCTCAACTGAGGATTCCCCAGCTCCATTGTCGACAGGGCCCCCAACCAGGTCCGACCCATCTACTGCACTTCTGCCCTTACCCCTGCTCTTCCCTCCCGCAATAGCGACAGGGTTCCCCTTATCCTCACCTACCATCCCACTGGCATCCACATCCAGAAGATTATCAGACGCCATTTCCACCACCTCCAGCAAGATGCCACCACCAGACACGTATCCCTGAAAGTTGCCATCCAGGTTGATAGGGTTGTTAAGAAGGCGTACAGTGTGTTAGGTTTTATTGGTAGAGGGATTGAGTTTCGGAGCCGTGAGGTCATGTTGCAGCTGTACAAAACTCTGGTGCGGCCGCACTTGGAGTATTGTGTACAGTTCTGGTCACCGCATTACAGGAAGGATATGGAAGCATTGGAAAGGGTGCAGAGGAGATTTACCAGGATGTTGCCTGGTATGGAGGCAAGGTCTTATGAGGAAAGGCTGAGGGACTTGAGGCTGTTTTCGTTAGAGAGAAGAAGGTTAAGAGGTGACTTAATAGACATACAAGATGATCAGAGGATTGGATGGGGTGGACTGTGAGAGCCTTTTTCCTCGGATGGTGACGGCTAGCACAAGGGGACATAGCTTTAAATTGAGGGGTGCTGGATATAGGACAGATGTCAGAGGTAGATTCTTTACTCAGAGAGTAGTAAGGGCATGGAATGCCTTGCCTGCAGCAGTTGTAGACTCGCCAATTTTAAGGGCATTTAAATGGTCGTTGGATAAACATATGGATGATAATGGAACAGTGTAGGTTAGATGGGCTTCAGATTGGATTCACAGGGCGGCGCAACATCGAGGGCTGAAGGGCCTGTACTGCGCTGTAATGTTCTATGTTCCCCTCCCCTCCCTTGTCCGCCTTCCGCAGGGGCCCTTCCCTCCAGGCACCCCGGTCCACACTTCCTCCACCCCCAACACCTCCCCACAGCCCTACTGCACCTTCCCATGTAACCGGTGAAGGTGCAACACCTGCCCATTTACCTCCTCCCTCCCCAGTATCCAAGGGCCCAAACGTACCCTCCAGGTGAAGCAACACTTCACCTGCGCTTCCCAGGATCTAGTCCAATGCATTCGCCCCTCACAATGTGGTCTCCTCTAGGGAAACCAAGTGTAGACTTGGCGACCATTTCGCAGAACATCTACGTTCTGCTCGCAAAAAAGACCCTGAACTACCTGTTGCCTGCCACTTCAATGCACCAGCCTGCTCCCTGGCCAACATCTGTCTCTGGTTTGTTGCAGTGTTCCAGTGAAGCCCAACACAAGCTGAAAGGACAACACCTCATTTTCTGCTTGGGAACCCTACCGCCCTCTGGACTCAATATTGAATTCAATAATTTTAGGGTCTAAACTTTCCCACGTCCCAGCCCCCACCCCACACCCCAGGCCTTGTTACCACATAGCCTGCCATAACACACCCCTCTGTTGTTAGTCACTAACAGTCCCCATTAACAACTATTCATTCTCACAGCCTGATCGTTAGCAACTCCTTTGTCTGTCCAACTGTTTTTCTCTCTCTTTGGGCTCTGTCCTATCGTTTACTCCCTACCCCACCCACCTCCCTATTTTCTGCATATAAACTGACGTTTTCCCAGCCACCATCAGTTCTGAGGAAGGGTCACCAGACCCGAAACATTAACTCTGTTTTCTCCTTCACAGATGCTGCCAGACCTGCTGAGCTTTTCCAGCAACTTTGTTTTTGTTCCTGATTTACAGCATCCGCAGTTCTTTTGGTTTTTATAATTATATCAAAACTCCATCTATCAACAGATATTCTACCTCTGGTAAAACAAATCAAAGTATGTTTTTCAAATAGTAAATATTCCAATTATTTCACTCGGTCCTTTACCAACAGTTTTCTATTTAACTGAAATCTCAAACGTTAAATTGTGTACACTGTTACACTTGATGAAAATTACCCTTGAATTAATTTATACAAATAATTGTGAAGATTGACCAAAGTAGGCCACTCTTTACGGACCACTCTTCCAGTTGTTGTTATTGTGTCTACTACTTTTATGATGCAGTGGTAATGTTCCTAACATCTGGCTGAAAGGTCTGGATTCAAGTCTCATCTCAGAATGTGCTGGGCGTAGCAATGTATCATAAGATATCTGCATAGGTTGATTAATAACATAAACATCTTTAAAAACTTGAATTTATGGGTGGCCTTAATAAGGCAGAACTAGGAAAAACTTCAAACAGCTGTCTGATCCTCATCTTTTACATGTAATATTATATTTCTGCCTCAAAGATAATTACCAGTTATAAAGTATAAAACAGTATTTTAAGTTAAAAGAATGAATTATCCCATTTTCCTTTTAAAGCTTTGGCAACACCTTAAAAATGCTGAATTATTTCATCTGGACATCATTCAATAGAACCTGCAATCTGTACTTTGGCCAACAAATACCAAATTGCCACATCACAAAAAGTATATTCTTAAAATGTCTAAACCCTAATAGGATTATATATTTTTATAAGAGTCACTATTAATTGTGTCTTGGATCCGTGACATTCAGAGAAGTTACTGGAATCTATCATTGCAGATAAAGTGACTAAGCACTTGGAAAAGGTATGAGTGAGTATCGATTTACAAAGGATAAATAATGTCCAGCTAATCCATTTAAATGCTTAATAGTTTGGTTATATTTAATTTCAGAGGCACAGAGTGAGATTTTGCACGAGAAATTACAAACAAAAATGTAAGCACATGAAATTGAAGCAACATATAACATGGACTGACAATCTGCAAGAAGGGAGCGACACGGTGGCTCACTGGTTAGCACTGCCTCACAGCGCAGGGACCAGGATTCGATTCCACCCTAGGCTCACTACCTGTGTGGAGTTCGCACATTCTCCCTGCATCTGCGTGGGTTTATTCCAGGTGCTCTGGTTTCCTCCCACAGCCCAAAGATATGCACGTTCGGTGGACTGGCCATGCTAAATTTCTGATACTGTTCAGGGACACGCAGGCTAGATAGACTATCCATGGGAAACACAGGGTTACAGGGATAGGGCTGAGGGTTGGGTAGTGCAGACTTGCAGGGCTGAATGGCCTGCTTTAATGCTGTAGGGATTCTATGAATCTAGGAAGGTAAAAGACAGTTGGGTAAAAGGGACACATTCTGATTGGTGGGATACGAAAAGTGTTGTTCTCCAACAAGTGCCTTTCCCCAGGGATGTATATACAGCCTGTTTTTACCATACACATGAATGACTTAGATGAAGAAACAAATGGATAAAGAGTACAGAAAAGAAAACAGGAGGTTACAAAGACTAAAGCAGATTACATGAATGGACAATACTGTTAAAAATGGATTGTGGGATTTTGGCATTGTGGAAAAAGTGTGGCGTCTCATTTACATATCTCTTTTGATGTTAAGAGAGAACTTCTGCTTGACATGTATTGACTTCAGAGTTATATCTATACTGAAAAGGATCACAATCAATTTTGAAGAGCTACTTTTGGCAGAGCCTAACATTTCATACCAGGTAAGCTTTTATGGTAAACACCAGGTCCAAACAGCGGACTTCAGGAGAACCATTTAATGTGATGGTGGTGGTGGGGAAGCAACGAGTGTAAGATTTATTTTTGCAGTAGTTCTGATATAACGTGATAGTCGCATTCTTGTGCAACCTTGCGTTATAAGAAAACCATGCAATTACCACATCATTTAAACTAATGGGGCCAGAATCGCATCACGGCCAATACAGGTAAGGAAAGTTGTCGTTCTACAAATAGCAGTATAAATTCTTCAATCGCGTTAAAGCTAATTTGTGTTGAAAAAACACGCATTATAGCGGAACCAACTGTACTTCGCTTACTTTTCTGCTAATTCGGCCACAGAGAAACATTAAAAATGTAATTATTTGTCATGTCTTTATTCATTCTGTTCTCCATTCTACAAAGGTGCTGTAAATGGAAATTTATTATAAAATCAATTTCCCACTTGACATTTACCTGGAGTCTGCCATCTAATGTTCTTTGTATTGTAACACACTTGCTGGGATGAGCTCCATTTGTTGTTATGGCGGTGATCAATGAATCAAGTTCATCTTTTTTCTCCTTCAATTTTTTCACCAAACTCTCAATCGCTCTTTTTGCAAAAGTTTCACTTTCTCCACCTTGTCGATGACACATCAAGCTATGCACGATGCTCAGGCATGCGTCATTACTAGTTGGGGTGTTGGTGATGGACATGTTGCCGATCTTATATCGGTTTCTCCCCCTTCAATATACAATCTTTCAGGTCCTCGCAGAGTAAAGAAAAGGCTCCTTCCAAATCAGCAAGACTTGAAGTAAGTGTTCCCGTGTACTGAAAGGCACACCTGATGTCTTAATTGTAGTCAGAGCTTCAGCAGAAACAAAGTAGTGGTTTTGAATAGTTCCTCAGAGAACCTTAAAAACAAAGCACAGACAGAATATGTAATACACAATTATTCACACTCACCTTTAAACAAAAAATTACAAACATACAATTGTTCACAATTATTTTGATTTAATGAGTTCTCTGATACCTGAAACTGTCCTTCTGAGAACATTCTGACAGCAACTTCTCAAAATTTAATCATTTTTTATCCTGAAGATAGAATTATATTGAAATGCAGTTCCACTACTTCCCAGCAAATCAACTAAGCAGCCATTTGTCAATTAGGAGCCATGGCCATAAGGGTCAAGAGACTACTTCATTACTGAATATTGTTATGAAGGAGGGCAGGTTAAATTAAAGAAAATCCTTGATATTCATTTTAGAAATAATAAGTAACTATTTATTTATCCCCAACAGCGAACAAGTTAACAAAATTACTAACAAACCAAACAACTCCCCCTTAACTAAATTCTACTGATATGCTGTTCCAATAAACACAAGTCCCTCTTATATAAGCCCAGGTAATAAGGAAATAAATTAAAACAGTCTCTCAAAATCTACACAACTTTTTTCTGTTGTTCTCAAGTCATTAACCCCTTTCTTCCACTGATCTGGCTGTCAGGGATGTTTTCTCTATGAATTCTTCTGTGAGGACTCTTAGCTAGAAATGCTGCAGTACCTTTTATGGATAAGATAGTGCTTTCTTAGAGAGTTTAACAATTTCTTGAGAGAGCTAGGTATTTATTTCCCAGATGGCGGTTCATTCTCTCATCAATTTTTAAAAATCCTCTCCTTATACACCTTGGATGACATATCTGTTTTCTTATAATAGCATTGGTCCAAGGTTGTCAAAACCATCAGATTTAAATTCAATTGGCTTTCAATCACAAAGTGCATGGTTTAAATTAATTGGCTAATTCCAGCCTGTTGCCAAATCATCAAAACAAGCCTAAGGTTTCTTAATCACATAGCCAATTCATATATGTTTCAATTTTAGAACTGGCTGTACATCTTCAGCTACATGCAGGCATTTTTTTAAATATAAAATCACTATCTCTTAAAGGAACCACACACTACATAACTTCACAACAACATTTTCACTGTGAAGGTTAATTCTGTTATCACCCAAGGTTCACACAGTTCAACAACCAACGTAAATTAAATGAGCAGTAATTAGGAAAAAAACCTAGGATAGAATTTCCTAATTTGTCTAGATCATAAGGTTTTGGAGTAGATTTGTAGCTCGGGTTGTGGGTGTTGAGATTGGTTGGCTCGCCAAGCTGGTTTGTTGTTCCGCAGACGTTTCGTTACCGTGCTTGGTAACATCCTCAGTGCAGCCTCTGATGAAGCATCAGTGTGTTTTCCCAAAGACAGTAGCAACTGCCGATGCTGGAGAATCTGAGATAACAACGTGTAGAGCTAGATGAACACAGCAGGCCAAGCAGCATCAGAGGAGCAAAAAGGCTGACGTTTCGGGCATAGACCCTTCTTCAGAAAGGGTCTAGGCCCAAAACGTCAGCCTTCCTGCTCCGTTCATCCAGCTCTACAGAGTGTGTTTTCCCACCTGGCTTTTAAACTCTGGGGTCCGTTGCGATGGATTGCCTCGCTTCCGGGTTTCCTCCGTAGTGGAACGTATATAGGGTAGAGTTAAATGTGTTTATTAATAGCCTGCTTCGTGGAGTGCCATGCTTCCAGGAATTCTCGTGCTTGTCTCTGCCTAGCCTGTCCCAGGATCTTGGTGTTGTCCCAGTTGAAGTCGTGGTTCTCTTTGTCCATGTGGATTGAGATGAGTGAGTAGAAATGAGTGAAATGTCTAGATCATAATGTATAGTATACAACTTACCTATATCCTAACTAAAACATATTACATGTGAATTCAGAGCAGGATTAACTAATACAGCCCATTAAGCCTGCTATATCATGCAATAAAGTCATAATAGATCTGACTATGGCCTCAACACTACTTTCTTGCCTACCCGATATCCTTTCGACACCTTTGTTAGTGAAGAATGAATCTAATTCTGCCTTAAGACCACTCAATATCCTGTGCTTCCACCATTTTCTAAGGAAGTTAAGTTCCAAAGGCTTACAGCTCTCGGGAAGAAAAATCTGCCCAGTGCTATCTCAAATAGGAAGTGCTTATTCGAAAGGTGTATCCTAGTTCTGGTCTCTTACACAGGGGGAAACATATTTTCAGCATTCATTCTATCAAGTCCCCTTAGGATCTTATATCTCAATCAGATCATCCCTCATTTTTCTAGACTCCAATGAATACAGGGACAGCCTGCCAAATCTTTCCTCATAAAATAATTTCACTATCTCAGTAAGTTTCACACTGTCAGGAAGAGAGATCACATCTGGAGCGAGACACAGCCTGAGTGAGGATATAGTTCGGGGACTTTGGAGGCAGCATCAGAATTCAGTGCAGAGGGTAAGAGGTGCTTTTTTGGCTCATAGTTTGTAAGATTTTTTTAAAACAAAGGATAAATTGTAGCCCAGGATTGGGGCCCAGCACAGAAAAAAGATACATTACAGGAAAATCACAAGCTCATTGGCTGGTAATACTTGTTGATTTGACTATTAGTGGTTACTTGCAAATTGAAGGTAAATAGGAGATATATTTACAGATTAAAATCTAAAAGACTAGTAGCAACTTTTAGAACACAAATTCAGAGCTAAGTAAATAAAATGGAGACGGAGATGCAGGGCCAGGCAATAATTAGTATTCACTTGATGTGGGGAGATGGTAGACCCCACTGTGGCTCATAGCGACCACATCTGTCACAAGCGTTGGTTGCTTAAGGAACTCCAGCTCACAGCTGACAAGCTAGAGCCTGAGATTCGAACACTGCGACATGTAATGGAGGTGGCCAGTTACGTGGACACTATTTCAGGAGGCAGTTACACCCCTTGGATTAACTAACACGAATTCAGTCAATGGTCTGGGACAGGAGGGTGAGACAACAAGCGAGGCAGATGGAGGGAATCCCTCCAAGAGACAGTGCTGAGGGGGTCTCAGTCCTTAAGCTTGTCTAACAGGTTTGAGACTCTTGCTCTCAATGTGGACAACAGCAGTAGTTGTAGGGACGAGGAGCAAACTGACCATACTGCCCTGGTACAGGAAGTCATTCGAGAGAGGGGAAAGAAGAGAAACATAGTTGTAATGGGAGACAGCATAATCAGGGGAAATACAGCATTCTGTCGTCAGGATCAAGCATCCCGAATGTTGAGTTGCCTGCCCAGGTTCAGGATATCTGAGCTGCAAAGGAATTTGGGAGTGGGAGGGGAAACATCCAATTGTCGGGGTCAATGAAGGTCAAAAGAGGAAAGCGGTTCTACTGAGGAAAATGAGCAGCTAGGGACTAAATTAAAAAGGAGAACCAAAAAAGGTAATAAGGTGCAGATTACTACCTGAAATACAAGCACAGGTCAACAAGATTAAAGAGTAAATGAGTGGTTCAAGGATTGGTGTGGGAGAAACATATTTGAAATCACAGAACATTGGCACCAGTACCAGAAAAGAAGAGAGGTTCCAAGAGGACCGGAGTACTGGTGAATTGCAAAGCTACGGCTTTAAACTAAATAGAGTGTTTGGGGGGGTCAGTCACATGGAAAACGTCGAAGTTGTGAGGGGCTGCTCAGTTGAGGTGTTTAAAGTTTTCAGTAAAAAGTAATAGATCAGAGTACGGAAACGCTCAGGAATCTAACTTCAGGCACAGCAGACAAGGGTACAAATACGAAAAAGCGGTACAGTCTTCACCGGACCAAGGCCATTGTACTTAAAAGCACACAGTATACAAAACTAGGTAAATGAGCTTGTACTGCAGACTGAAATTGGTGAATACGAATTTGTGGGCATCAGAGGCATGGATGCAAGGGAATCAGGGCTGAGAACTAAACATCCAAAGATATGTGCCCTATCAACAGGGCAAGCAGCTGGGCAGCGTGGGTAGGGTTGCCTTGTTCGTGAGAAATGAAATTAAATCGCTAGTAAGGAGAGAGATAGGGTCAGAAGGCACAGAATCTGTGTGGGTGCAGTTGAGGAATCGCAAAGCAAAACAGACTCCAGTGGGAGACATATTATTGTCCTCCGAGCAGTAGTCGAGATATATGGCAGAAACTAAATCAGGAGATAGAATGGCACTACTACAATAATCATTGAACTTCAACATGCAGGTAGGCTGGGAAAATCAGGCTGGTCCCAAGAAAGGGAACTTGTGGAATGTTTGTAAGATGGTTTTTTGGAGTAGCTTGCAGTAGACCCCACTGGGGAACAGGCAATTCTAGACTTGGGTGCTGTGTAGTGAGGCAGACTCAATTAGGGACATTAAGGTAAATGATGCGCTGATCAGCAGTAATCACAATGATAGTCTGAGAGGGAGAAGGTGACTCAGGTTAATGTAATAACAAATGAATAATGATAACTACAATGACATTAGGGAGAAGCTAGGTTGGAGGGGGAGCCTAGCAGGCAGGGAAGACAGTGGAGCAGCAATGACAGGAGTTTCTGGGGGTAATTTAGGAGGCACAGCAGAAATTCATTCCAAGGAAGGAGAAATACATTAAGGGAGGATGAGAAAAGGGAAGTCAGAGACAGCACAAAAGTAAAAGTAAAAAGGTGCAATGTGGTGAAAGTTAGTGGGAACCCAGAGGACTGGTAAGTTTTTAAAAGCCAGGAAAGGACAAGTAAAGAAGAAAATTGGCCAGGGTGGGGAGGGATGAACAATGAAATACAAGGGTAAGTTGGCTGATAAAATAAAAGAAGATTACAACAGATTTTTTTTTAAAATGTGAAAAAAGGGTAAAGAGGGGGCAAGAGTAGATATTGGACGGCTGGAAAATGAGGCTGGAGAAGTAGTAACGGGTAATAAAGAAACAGTAGAGGAACTGAATAGGTACTTTGCATCAGTCTTCATGGTGTCACCAGTGACAGACAAGAACTTACAAGACAGTTGGGGGCAGAGGTAAGTGTAGTGGCATCACTGAGGAGAAAGAGCTGTGGAAGACGAATAGCCTGAAGGTGGATAAATTACCTGTAACAGATAGCTGACACCCTAGGGTCTGAAGGAGATAGCTGAGGAGATTATGGAGGCATTGGTGATGATCTTTCAGAAAGCCCTGGAGACAGGGAGGGTCCCAGAGGACTGGAAAACAGTTAATGTAACACCCCCATTTCAGAAGGGAGGGAGGCAGAAGACAGGAGGTTATCAGCTGCTTAGCCTGGCATCTGTCATTGCTAAGATTTGAGAGTTCATTATGAAGGATGACATTATTGAGGACTTGGAATTGCATGGTAAAACAGGGCTGAGTCAACATGGCTTCATCAAGAGGATGTCATGCCTGACAAATCCGTTAGAATTCTTTAAGGAGATAACAAACAAGTTAAACAAAGGAGAGCCGGTGGGTATGATCTACTTGGATTTTCCAAGGCCTTTGACAAGGTGTCGTATAGGAGGCTGCTACATTAGTCAAGTCTATGGTGTTACCGACAAGATACTGGCAATGGATAGAGAACTGGCTGACTGGCAAAAGGCAGTGTGGATAAAAGGGTTTTTCCCATATTGGCAGCCAGTGACTGGTGGCATTCCGCAGGAGTTCGTGTTGGGACCTCAACTGTTCAATGTGGAACATTAATGATCTGGACAAAAGAACCAAGGGCATTACTGCTATGTTTGCAGAAGACACAAAGATAGGTCAAGGGGCAGGTAGTGTTGAGGAGGCAGGAGGCTGCCGAAGAATTTGGACAGGCGAGAAGAGTGGGCAAAGAAGTGGTAGATGGAATATAATGCAGTAATAGGAAGAATAGAGGCGTAGAAACTTTGGAAATCTGAAACACAATGACTTAGACACAATGACTGGTTCAGGATTCACTTGTTAACATGCAGGATCAGTTGGCGGTTAGGAAGGCAAATGCTATATTAGTATCCATTTAAACAGGGCTAGAATACAAAAGCGGAGATGCACTGATGACGCTGTATAAGGTTCTGGTCAAACCACATTTGGAATACCGTGAGCGCTTTTAGGATCCATATCTAATTATCAACGTGCTGGCCTTGGAGGGAGTCCAGAGAAGAATAATCCCAGGACTAAAGGGCTTGTCGTATGAGGAGTGGTTGAGAACTCTGGGTCTGTACTCAATGGAGTTTAGAAGGATTGGAGCTGGTGGCGGGGGATGGGGTGAATATCACACTAAAACTTACAGAATACTAAGAGGACTGGATAGATGAGAAGATGTTTCCAAAGCAGGAATGAGGAGGAATTTCTTCAGCCAGAGGGTGGTGAATCTCTGGAGCTCACTGCTGCAGAAAGCTGCAGAAGACGAGTCATTGAGTGTATTTGAGACAAAGATAAGTAGATTCTTGATTAGTAAAGGGACCAAAGGATATGGAGAGAAAGCAAGAAAATGGGGTTGAAAAACATCAGTCTCGATCAAACAGTAGACCAGACTTGATGGATCAAATGGCCAAATTCTGCTCCTATATCTTTTAAATCTGTCAAGAGAACCTTCTTTGACCTTCTTTAAATAAGGAGACCAAAACACATACAGAACTACAGATGTGGTCTCATCAATCTCTGTATAACAGTAAAACTCCATAACTTGATATTCCAAACCTCGAGCAACAAACAATAATATTGCTCTTGCATTCATAATCACATGATATTCTTGCATTCTAACTTTTTGTGACTTACTGCTCAGGACGCACAGACCCTTCTGTGTCTCTGAAGCAGAGAGTTCTCCAATCTCTCTCATTTAAGTAATCTGTTGATTTTCTAGTCTTCCTACCAACAAATCCACATTATACTCCAACTGCCTAATATTTCCCAATCAGTTCACTTATTTTCATCCCTTTGCAGACTCCTTTTCTCCACTTCAGTTTACTTTCCTAACCATCTTAATGCCATCAACAAATTTAGAAATGACACATTCATTCAAGTCATTGATATAAACTGTAAATAGTTGAGGCCCCAGTATCGGTCCCTAAGGCATCCCACTCGTTACATTTTTTCCAACGTAAAAATGACCCACTTTACATTAGAGATTGATAAAAATTGTGTCAGCTAACATCAGTACCCCATGTGGATTCACAAACCCAGAAGTGGCTATGATTCCTGACAGTAACCAGCCAACATACAACAGCTGGGCTCCTGTTCCAATTGACATCCACTCTCACAGCAACCCACTCCCCCAGCTCACTCATGTCAAAACATCCTTGAGAAAGATTGCGGAACCAGAGAGCAAAATCACAGAGTAAGTGGCTGCCCCCTTTAAAATAGAGATTTGTTTTTCCCCCCAGAAGGCAGTGAATCTTGGAATGCTTACCACTGAGGGTTGTTGAAGCAGGGCCGGTTAGGTGTCTTCAAGGCTAAGATGGACAGATTTTTAATAGTCAGGAAATCAAGATTATGGGGAGAAGGCATCGAAGTGAAGTTGAAGATTATTGGATTACCCACGATCTCACTGAACAGCAGAGCAGACTCTATAGTTTGAATGGTCTATTTGTACTCCAATGTCTTATGGTCTTATTCTATCCAACCCCCAATGATTTTGTAAACCTATCATCAGATCTCTTAGATTCACCTCTCCACGGAGTATAGTCCCAACCTCTCTTGTCTATCCCTATAACTGAAATTTCTTATTCACTGAACCATTCCTGTAAATCTCTTCTGTACTCAGTCCAAAATATTCACATCTTTGCTATAGTGTTTGGAAGACCTTAAATAAAGGATGGAAAGAAAGTGAGGTGATGCATTTTGGTAGGAAGAACATGGAAAAACAATACAAAACAAAGGGTGCAGGAGCAGAGAGCACATAGAATTATACACAATAGTTCAGCTCAGGTCTAAAAAAGTGTCTTATACAGATTAGTATAAACTTGCTCTTATGCCTTGTCTCTTGAAAAAATTGCAGCAAACTGTATCCTTTTTTTAAAAAGGCTCTTGCCAACTGTCCTGTCACTTTCAATGATCCCTGCACACATAAACCCATGAACCAATGCTCCCACATCTCCTTTAGAAATGTACCCTTAATTTTATATTATTTTCCCACATTCCTCCTACCAAAATGCATCACCTCATACTTCCCTTCCATCCTCTAAGGTCTTCCTAACAACACGTTAATAAAATTACTTTCATGTTATTCTAGATTGGCCATGCTCCAATAAATGGCAGAAGAACATGCACTGACTACATTCTGACACTAGATAGAGTTCAGGACATCAGTCTGGATTCAGAACGAGAGCAAAAAGAGAAGCACTAAGTCCCCAGTGGTGACAATGGGACACCAGGTTTTAAAGGGAAAGAACCTTTGTTCGGGCTAGCATGAAAATGGACTAAGGGTAAGATCAGGAGTGGATGGAGGGTCAAGGGGTCAGGTGGAAGGTATACCAGCAACCATGGGTTGATCGAGGCAACCCATAACAGAGGAGAAAACAGGCATTTTAGACCGAAGACAAGAAGGGAAAACGGCTACTTAAGCAGGCAGACCACAGAATAGGATGCCTGTGGCAAATAATGCTCGAGTAAAATGGATATGTTGCCATTGGATATGTTAACGTTTATATTGAGATGTTTATTAGTGATGTGGTTAGCACTGCTGCCTCACCGTGCCAAGGACCTGGGTTCGACTCCAGCCTTGGGCGACTATCTGTGTGGAGTTTGCACATTCTCCCCGTGTCTGCGCGGGTTTCATCCAAGTGCTCCAGTTTCCTCCCACAGTCTAAAGATGTGCAGGTTAGGTGGATTGGCCATGCTAAATTGCTCAAAGTGTCCAGGGATTAGCCATGGGAAAAATGCTGGGTTACAGGGATAGGGTAGGGGTGTGGGAGAGATGTCCTTCAAAGGGGTGGTGGGCTTGATGTGCCAAAAAGCCTGCTTCCACATCGTAGGGGATTCTATGATGTTAAACTGAAACAACATTGACTCAACAATGTCAACCAGGGACTTACTGCAAATAGATTTACTATTCATTAGAGATAGACTCATTAAATAAATTGATCAAAGAATCTCAAGACAAAAGACTGAAAAATTACGTTTTTGATGATTTCTGAGTCAATAAAGGCAAACGTGTTGAAGCACAATGCTTGGGACTCCATCACATTCTCAAGCTAAGGCAAAGGTTTACCAGGCTGATTCCGGGGATGGCGGGTCTGACGTATGAGGAGAGATTAACTACGTTGGGATTGTTTTCGCTAGAGTTCAGATGAATGAGGGAGGATCTCATAGAGACTTATAAAATTCTAACAGGACTGGACAGGATAGATGCAGAGAGGATGTTCCCGATGGTTGGTGCGTCCAGAACCGGGGGTCATAGTATGAGTATCTAGGGCAGACCATTTAGGATGGAGACGAGGAGACATTTCTTCACCCAAAGAATGGTGAGCCTATGGAATTCATTACCACAGGAAGTAGTTGATGCCAAAATATTGAATGTATTCAAGAGGCGACTAGATATAGCACTTGGGGCAAATGGGATCAAAGATTGTGGGAAGAAAGCAGGATCGGGCTATTGAGTTGGACGAACAGTCATGATCGTAAAGAATGGTGAAGCAAGCTCGTAGTGTTGAATGGCCTCCTCCTTCTCCTATCTTGTTTCTTTGCTTTGTCAGATTTTCTATATTTTCTATACATCCAAAACAAATGCATGATTAAAAAATTGCCATGTCGCAAATAATTAGCAAGAATTCCTTCAAAGCTTATCAGCAGCTGAGATTATTCATGATGTGGAGGTGCCGGTGCTGGACGGGAGTGGACAAAGTCAGAAGTCACATGGCACCAGGTGTATTTGAAATCACAAACTTTCAGAGTGTTGCTGAGGAACATCTGAGGACTCTGGGACTATAGTTGTTGGAGTTTAGAAGGATTAGGGGGGAGTCTAATTGAAACTTACAGAATACTGAATGGCCTGGACAGAGTGGATGTTGGGAAGATGCTTCCATTGGTGAGAGAGACTAGGACCTGAGGGCACAGCCTTACAGTAGAGGGAAGACCTTTTAGAATGGAGATAAGGAGAAACTTCTTCAGCCAGAGAGTGGTGGATCTATGAAATTCACTGCCACATACAGTTATGGAAGCCAGGTCATTGAGTACATTTAAGTCTGAGGTAGACAGGTTCTTGATTGTCAAGGAGATCAAGAGTTAAGGGGAGAAAGCGGGGGAATGGGGTTGGGGAACTTATCAGCCATGATTGAATGGTGGAGCAGACTCGATGGGCTGAATGGCCTAATTTCTGGTCTTATGCATCTTCATCAGGTGAACTCTTCAAATAAACCTGGCAAAGCTCAGCAGGTCTGGCAGCATCCGTGAAGAGAAATCAGAGTTAACGTTTCAGGTCCGGTGACCCTTCCTCAGAACTCATTACCTTCATAGTTGCTGCCAGACCTCCAACTTCTGTTTTTGCTCCTGACTTAGAGCACCCGCAATTCTTTTGGTTTTTCTTCAAATAAACCTGGGCTGTAATCTAGTGTCATTTGACCTGAGGTTCTTTAGGAACAGAAAGCACCAGACACAACACAAATATACTTTTCTAATTTCAAATTTATTGAAATCTAAGTTTGAAATAAATAGGAAATGCTGAAAATGAATCACGAGCGCTCATGAGAAAAGTTTTTTTTAAACTTAATTTTCAAGATTTGGACATTGCTGGCAAGGTTCAGATTTATTGCCCATCCCTGTGGTAACTGAGTGGATTGATAACTGCCAGAGGCAGGTAAGAGATACTAAGATGGTATGGGAATATGGTCTACAGCAGACAGGGATGGCTGGCCACCTCCAAAAGGACATTCAGGAGTCACTTAAGAAATGTTTAAAGAAATTCTAACAATTCCAGAATTCCTGGATTTCTTTTTAAATAGAATTTAAATTTTCAAAACTGGCATGTGGGATTTGAATTGAAATTACCTGAGTTCAGTAACAGTGAAACTAAGTTAATGCTTGATATCCATTCATCAACATGGGAAAATATTTTAGGTACAGAACCAGAGAAGCGGCAGCTAGGAAAAGAAGACATGGGACAGAACATAAAGGCAAGATCTATGATGCAGAGGTGAAAATGGTTACACCAGAGTAGCGAAGATGGAGGGAAAAGTACAGAATATCTGACAAAGCAAAGGGGGTGCCTCGGCTTGAGAATGTGGTGGAGTCCCAAGCAGTGTGCTTCAATGCAGAATATGCACAAACATCAGTGTACATTTCCTTCAATTTCAGTGGCGCTGGTGTAATCATCCCTCATCATCAGCCTCTGTTCTGTGAGAGTGACTCCACATTGGATTATGTTCTAAAGTTATTCAGGAAAAGCAGTCGACTGACGAACATGAAACCATTCCTGAAATGTGCATTACACTCCACTGAACAGTGCCAGAGGCCAAGGACCAAGAGGAAAAAGAATAAGATAGAGAGTTAAAGTGTTGAACCACGATCATGGGCCACAAGACAGAGTAACTTGAATTTCCAATGTTGATTTTCCTCCACACTTATACACTTAAAATAGATATGTTTTGTTATATCATTTATGCTGAAATCATCATATCATGATGCACATTCATATAGGCAGGAGCTAACAAACTATTTATTCATCAGTAACTAGGAATATTTATGCACACATCTTTCAATTCAGAACAAAGCCAAGAATAGAGAATTGAAAGTTATTTTATCTTGAAAAATTTCTACTTAATGAATGCGTTCAATTCTATTTTGTGATGATATTTACAAATGGAATAGCATAATTATGAGATGGTGGAGCAGTGGTAGTGGACTTGCAATCCAGAGCCCCCAGAATAATTTCTGGGAACATGGTTAAGTATGAACAGAGCAGTTGGTACAATTTAAATTCAATTCATAAAGTTGGAATTGAAAGCTAATCTCAGTAATGTCAGCCAGATAATGGGTCTTCCTGTTTCTGCTATAAAAAAGTGGATAACTTCACATTTCTCTTCATTATACTTCAGCTGTCATGCATTTGCCCATTCACTCAACTTATCCAAATCACACTGGAACATCTCTTCATTTTCCTCACAGTTCAGCATCCACACAGCTTTGAGTCATCTGCAAACTTGAAGATATGACCATTTACATCCCTCATCTAAACCATCATTTATACTGTGAATAGCTGACTCCAAGCACTGATCCCTGCCAATCCCCACTGGTTAGTGGCTGAGACTCAGAAAATGACTTGCTTATTACGACACTTTTGTCTTCTGTCTGCCAACCAATGCGAGATCCATCAGTAAATTGCCCTCAATCCCAATCAGTTTAAGTTTACCTGTTAATCTTTTAAGTGGAACCTTATCGTGGGTTCTGAATGTCCAATTAAACCACATCCACTGGATCTCCTTCATCAACCCTACTATTTACATCCTGGAAAAATTCCAGGAGATTTTTCAAGCATCATTTCCCTTTTGTAAATCCATGCTGACTCTTGTCTGTTCCCGTCACTATTTCCCCAAGTACTCTGCTATTAAATTTTCCCCACGACCAATGTCAAACCAACCAGTCTGTAATTCAGTTTGCTCCCTAATTCCCATTTCTGAACAAAAGTGAGGTTCCATTAGCTACCCTCTAATCATGGATACTGCTTCAGAGGTGACTGCATCTTGAAAGATGACAATTAATGTCTCCACTAGTTCTAAGGTCACTCCCCCAAGTACTCTGGAATGGATTTTACAGGGCCTCGGAAATTATCGGCATTTTATCCCATCAATTCCCCCAGCAGCATTTCCCTCCTCATACTGATTTCATTCAGTTCCTCTCTCTCACTAGACTATGTGACATGAAAATTGGAAGCGTTGTAGATAGGGAGAAAAGTTATCAAAGGATACAGCACGATATAGATCAGTTGGAAATGTTGGACAGAGAAATGGCAGATGGAGTTTAATCAAGACTAGTGTGAGGTGATGCATTTTGAGGGGGCAAATGCAAGAGGAAAGAATACAAATAAATGGCAGGACCATTAGCTACATTAATATATCAAAGAGATCTTGGGGTGCAAAGCCAATTCTCCTTGGAAATGGCGACACAAATGGATAAGGTGGTAAAGAAAACATGGCATGCTTGCCTTCTTTGGTCAAGATACTAAGAATAAAAGTTGGCATGTTGCAGCTGTATACAACATTAGTTAGGCCATATCTGGAGTTGTGGTTGCCACATGATAGGAAGAATGTGGAGGCCTGGGAGAAGGTGCAAGTGACCTTGCCTGGTTTGGAGTTTATTAGCTATAAGGACAGGTTGGACAAACTTGGGATTGTTTATGCTAAAGCGTTGGAGGCTGAGGGGCGACCTGATAGAAGTATGGAAAGTTGAGAGGCATAGTGGAGATAGAGCTTTTTTCCAGTGTTGAAATGTCAAAAATTAGGGCATGGTAGCTCAGTGGTTAGCACTGCCGCCTCTCAGCACCAGGGACCTGGGCTCAATTCCACCCTTGAGTGACAGTGCGGAGTTTGCACATTCTCCCCGTGTCTGCATGGGTTTCCTTCAGGTGCTCCGGTTTCCTCCCACAGTCCAAAGATGTGCAGGTTAGGTGGACTGTCCATACTAAATTGCTCAAAGTGTCCAGGATGTGCAGGCTAGGTGGGTTAGCCATGGGAAATGCAGGGTTACAGGGACAGGGTCGAAGGTGAGATGCTCTTCGGGGGATTGGTGTGTCCCTGATAGGCCGAATGGCCTTCTTCCACACTGTAAGAACTCTGATTCTATAGGTTTAAGGGTTTTTAAAAACAGAAGGTGTTCAGTGCCTGGAACACGCTGCCAAGAAGGGTGATAGAAGCAGATATGATAGCAATGTTTAAGAGGCATTCAGACATACATGAACAGGCAGGGAATAGAGGAATATGGACTATTTGCAGGCAGATGGGATTAGTTTAGAATGGTAACATAGTCGGCACAGAGACTGTGGGCCAAAGGGCTATATAGTTCTGTGTCCCCCAACAGTTTTGGGTTGTCATTCATGCCCTTTGTGAAGGCGGAACCAAAGTATATATTTATTGTAAAATAAAAGGAAAGAACCACGATACTGGAAATCTGAAACAAACAGGACTCGCGACAGAAACTCAGCATTTGTGGGGGAAAAAAAGCAGAGTTAATGCTGAGTCCAGTAACCCTTCTTCCTTACAGACGATGCCAAACTGCTAAGTTTCTCCAGCTATTTGTTTCTGTTATGTATTTAGTTGGTCTGACATGTCATTGTTCCTCTTTATAACATCCCCTGTTTCTGACAATAAGGGAGCTACATTTATCTTAACTAATCGGTTTCTCTTCACAAACCTACAGAATCTTTTGCAATCAGTTTGTATGTTCCTGCAATCTTACTCTATTTTATCTCCTTCTCAATCAATCCCTTTGTCCTCTACTGAAATCTAAACTGCTCCCAATCCTCAAGTGTGCTGCTATTTTTGGCTAATTTGTATGCCCCTTCCTTGGATCTAACACTCTTCCTAACTTCCCGTGTTCGCTATGGCCAGGACACCTTTCCCACTTCACTGTGCTATGCTAAACATGAATGAAAAATTGCCACAGTTCCTGACCAATGACCAAATGACCAAGTGACAATGGCTATCTAATATTACCCCCTCAATTAACCTTCCTCAATTTATCAGCGAGCTCTCACCTTGTATCATCAGAGTTTCCTTTCTTTCGATTCAGGATCCTATTCTCAGAATTAACGATGGCTTTCTCCAACTTAATGAAGCATTCAATCATAGTATATTCACTCTTCCCAAAAGGGTTTGCACAACTAGACTGCCAATTATTCCTTTCTCATTCAACTAAATCCAGTCTAGGATGAGCTGTTCTCCAGTCATTCCCTCAAAATATTGATCTAAAAAGCCATGCCGTACACACTCCACAAATTCCTCCTCCACAATATTGTTACTGATTTAGTTTGTCCAACCTACATGTAGATTAAAATCACACATTTCCAAATGTACCTTTACTGCTTGCATCGCTAATTTCCACTTTAATGCCTTCCCCAACCATGCCACTACAGTTTGGGGGTCTATACACAACCCCCACCATTGTTTTCTGCTCTTTGGTGTTTCTAATCTCTAGCCGTAAAGATTTGACTTCACCAGAGCTAATAACCTTTCTCATTATTACACTAATTTACTTTTTAAAATCAACAATGCTACCCCATCTTCTTTTCATTCCTTTGTGCCATTCCTAAAAACTGATATCCCCTAGATATTTAGGTGGCTATCTCTGGTCACTTTGCAGCCATAGTTCTGTAATCCCAACTATATTATAGCTGTTTACTTCTTTTTGTGTGGCTAAATCATCTACCTCGAAGTAATGAATACCGAAGCCCTGAGTCCCTCAATACTGAGCAGTGAATTTTTGTCGATGTGATGCTAATCAAGCAGGCTGTTTTGTCCTGGATGGTGTATTGTTGGTGACTATGTCAATTGTCCCATTATCCATCTTGCCCCCACTGTGGGCCATTATCAGCATTACATTCAGCCACAGCTGTAAAAACATGACCCAGCATATCCCCACTCCACCACTACCATCAAGCCAGGAGATCAACATTGCTTCAATGGAGGATGGAGGACAACATCCCAGGCATATTGAAAAACAAGACGTCAACCTGGTAAGTCTATACAGGATAACATGTATGTCAAACACCCAAAATAATATGAAATCAATAGCACTCAGCAATCCCACAAAAAACACATTAAACAAAGTTCAGCAATACAGACACAGTCAATGGTGAACAACAAATAAATAACAAAGTAGAGACCCCATAAAGTAACCTCATCCTCAATGGTAGGAGTGCTCAGCATGCCGGTGTCAAAGACTAGGTTTATGTATTTACATCCATCTTCAGCCAGAAGTTCCAACGAGACGATCCACCTCAGCCTCTTCCTGGGGACCCCCGCATCACAGATGCCAGTCTTTAACCAACTCTACTCACTCCACGTGTTATCAAGAAATGGCTGAAGACACTGGATACTGCAAAGACTATGGACTATTCCAGTGACTGTACTGAATACACGTGCACCAGAAAGAGCCAAGTCCCTACCAAGCTATTCCAGTATAGTCACTACATGGCATGTACTGCAGCCAAAACAAAAACCTTCTCGCTATATCAAGGTACATGTGACAATAATAAATCAAATCAAATTACTCAGCAATGTAAGAAAGTGCCTAGGTATGGCCTATCCACAAAAAGCAAGACAAATACAACCTGGTCAATTACCCATAGGTCTACACTTGATAACCAGCAAACTGGTGTTAGGCATCATTGAGACTGCTATTAAAAAGTGTTTGCTCAGCAATTACTTGCTCACTGACATTCAGTTCGAGTTCCATCAAGGCTATTCAGCTCCTGACCTCATTACAGCCCTCATCCAAACAATGTCAACAGAGCTGAATTCCAGAGGTTAGAGGAGACTGACTGTCCTTGACATTACAGCTGCACTTGACAGTGTGATAAATTGAGGAGCCCTGGCAAAAGTGCGAATCAATGGGAATGAGGGGGAAAGCTCTTCAAGTTGTTGGAAGCACAACTAACACAAAGTAAGGTGGTAAGGACATTGGAGGTTAATCATTTAAATCACAGGACATCAACGTATCATCTTCATCAGCTTCAATGGTCTTCCCTTCATCATAGTATTAGAAGTAGGGATGTTTGCTGATTATTGCACAATATTCAGCACTACCTGTGGCAACGCATTTCATGCAGCAGCTTGTGTTCATATGAATCAGGCTTGGATAACATCCAAGCTTGATCTGGTAAGGAGCCATTAACATTGGTACCACAAGTGTCAGGGAATGATAATTTTAAACAGGAGACAAATGGCTAAAAGAACTAGACTTTGCAAAAGTTAAAAGGCTCTCTCCACAACTTTCCATACCTCCAGCCAAGTTGTACCAGTACAGCTACAAAACTGGCATCTATCCAACAAATTGGAAAATCGCCCAGGTATATCCTGTACACAAAAAGCAGCCAAATCCAACCCAGTCAATTACCACTCCATCAGTTTGCTTGCAACCATCAAAGTAACGTAAGGGGTAATCAGTCTTCAATGGATGCTCAGTTGAGTTCTACAAGAGTCACTAAGTTCCTGACCTCAATACAGCAGTGTCAAACATGAACAAGAGCTGTACTCCAGAGGGATGGTGTAAATGATTTCCCTTGATATCAATGCCACATTTGGCACTAAAAAGAAAATTGATCAAACATCAACTGCTGAAAAAGAGATTTCCAAACTCCACCCACCCTTTGCATGAAGTGGTTCCAACTTGTACTGCAATTTTTTGATTAGTCCTCATTTCTGCCCCCTCCCAACCACCAGGTCTCACATTAAACATGTCATACACAGCTTTGTGATTCTGCAGCCGAAGCAGGCTCATGTTATCAAGACCAAGAACCCAACTGAAGACCGAGGTTGTTTTCATTACTTTTCTGTTAATTGTAACATTTGAAATGTGTTTCTAGACTTCCAAGCTTCTTTGAAATTCCAAAATTTATTCCCATGGAAATTTCACCTTTATGTCACCAAAAAATTTGAATATGCAGTTTTATATCCAAAAATTAATAAATTCAGTGAAACGTGCCTATAACAGTACCTGCCCATTATCCCTACTCTTGCTTTGCTTCCACTTGAGCAGAATGCCTAAACAGGTCAATAATTAGCTTTCAATTCTTTGAACTAACAATCAAAATAGATTTCAAAGATCTTCTAGAATTCCACGTAAATAACATCCATAAACTTTCCTTCCACTCACAGCTTTGATCACTTGCCCCAAAAACTAAATTAAGTGCATTCAGCATAGCTTGTTTTTACAAATTCACGCTGGCTCTCTGATCAGCTAAACATTTTCAGTGTCTCCTTATCCTTAATTGTAGGCTCAATAATTTCCTGACAACAAAGATTAGGCGAATAGGTAATTGACTTCCTGGTTTTCCTTGGTCCCCTTACTTAAATATCACAACATCATGCATAATCTTGCAATTAGTCTTTGGATAAAGAGAACTTTGAAATCTTATTCTGATTAAGTGCCCATGTCCTGTTTCCAACTATTCCTCCTAAAACTGTCAAGATAGAAAATAACTGGGTCTGGGAGCCTGTTATTCTTTAATGTAGGAGAGGCGATGGCCCAGTGGTATTATTGCTGGACTGTTAATCCAGAAACCCAGATAACGTTCTGGGGACCCAGGTTCGCATGCCACCACAGCAGATGGTGGCATTTGAATTCAATAAATATCTGGAATTAAGAATCTAATGATGACCGTGAATCCACTGCAGATTGTCAGGAAAAACCCATTTGGTTCACTTATGTCCTATAGGGAACAAAACTGCCATCCTTACCTGGTCCAGACCCACAGCAATGTGGTTGAGTCTTAACTGCCCTCTGGGCAATTAGGAATGGGCAATAAATGCTGCCTAGCCAGCAATCCCATTGCCGCATCCCGTAAATGAATAAAAAAGTCTCTGTTCTCCATTACTGTACTGCTTCAAACAAAAAAAAAACACTGATGGGATGTGGCACTGCTAGCCAGCCCAATATTGTTTTACCATCTCTAAGTGCCTTTGAGAAAGTCCTGCACAGCTGCTTTCTTGAACTGTGACAGTCTATGTGGCACATGTACACCAACAATGCTGTTAAAGAAAGAGTTCTGAATCCTCAATTAGCAGCCTATCCACTAGTCAGTATAGTTATTACTGTTTGGATTAATTTTGTTGATTTCCTGTCCCATCAACACAGTTTAGAATGAAACCAAACTTCATTCTTCGCTGCAAGATTCATGTAATTGAAACAACACCATTCACTAAATTATGCTCTTATCACCAGTAAAAGCAAGCATTAATATTTTGTGCAACCGTCATTGCGGTTGAAATGTTATCGCAGTTTTCCATATGACTGACCAAACAAACCAATGTGCATCACACCTTCCTTCATGATTCTACTTATTCCAACATGGCCATTACATTTCAGCCAATGGCTTAATCATCTCCAGCCAGTGTCTTCTGAAATCCCCCAATTCTATTCCCCCTCTGGTTACTCAGTCAAGAATAAAACTGCAGTGTTGTTGCACACAACCCAGATGCCGTCATTTGTCCTTCAATAAAACTACCTATCTCATCCTCACAGCAGCAGAAATCTTCATTCACAACTGTTATCTTAACATGGGGAGGTAACAGCCTAGTGGTATTATCGCTGGACTGTTAATCCAGAGACCCAAATAATGTGGAAATGATGGTGGAATTTAAATTCAATGACAATCTGGAATTAAGAGTCTACTGAGGAACATCCTAACCCGCACATCCACCCTATTCCTTAACCCACCATTTCCCATGGCTAATCCACCTAAATTTACACATCCCTAGACATCTAGGGATCCCCAGAAAACCCATACAGACACAAGAAGAACGTGCAAACTCCACAGCGACAGTCACCACAGGGTGGAATTGAACCCGGGTCCCCAGCACTGAGAGGCAGCGGTGCTAACCACTGTACCACCGTACCATCCAATGGCTGGAATTCCAGGGTTTATGGTTTAAACTGTTGAAGATACATATAGCAAGGATAAATCAATTAAAGTTGGTGGCACATAAGAGGCCGGAAGTGGAAAAGTAAAATACATTAGAGATAGGACAGGGAGTTGAAGGGATTCAAGTACAAAGATGAAAATTTTATAATCAAGATATTATCAGACAAGGAACTAAGGTAGAACACTTTTAATTGATATTTTAACAATTTGGCAACAACAGCCCACCCAAATGTTAATTAATTTCAGGTCAAACTTGTGATGTTTCCTAGCTACAGATAAAGAATATTCATGAAATTAATGATTTGTATGCAGTTACCTTCCAAAATTGCATATCCTGAAATTCTCAACAAGTCTAAACCATTTTGTTCAGAACATTGTAATCAAGTCTTGCTTCTGCTTGATTCACTAAACTGTAAGGCTCATCATCTAAATATTTTCTAACAACCAGATTCCGTCACAAACATGCAGGGTAAGCAGAGAACCTTACACTTAATGCACATGCAGTCAGGCATCATTAGGATCTATGTGATTCAGTCAGTAGTACGCTCCCATGAGTCAGAAAGCTTATCGATTCAAGACCCACTCCTACCTCACTTGTGCACAGAACCTAGGCTGCCTTTTCAAAGCAATAGTGTGTTATTGGAGGCAAGGTCTTTTGAGTGAACGTCATACCAAAGTCTTTTCTGAAATTAAAACACTCCATGGCACTATTTCAAAGAAAGCAGAAGTATTATTATTGGTTTCTTCAGCAATACTTGTGCATTAATCAATGTTAAAAAATACAAAGATTATCTGGTTATTATCACACAGCCATTTGTACGAGCTTACTGTCTGAAAATTAGCTCTTGCACTTCCTACATGACAGTAGTGACCACTTTGAAAAGTACTTAATTGGCTGCAAGTGCTAAACAGACCTTTTGCCATTTAACACTTTATTCTGTTATTTTGCATATTCCCACCTTATGACAGCAAGTCTTAGATGCTTAGGTCAAGTCAATGCTTGCTTCCTGAAACAAAAACAAACAGAAAAAATGGCTCTTGCTCTGGTATTTGCTGGATGCAATTAATAGGTTTACTGAAAAAAATTTAGCTAATACTTCATCCCACAATAAAACTTTTGACTTTAACTTGAAATATTTCATCATTTCCCAACTCCACCCTCTGTCCCCCAGGACAAGTTGTAAAGTATCAGGGTGAGAAACAAGCAGAAATAAGACAGATGGAGTCCAAAGCAGACAAGTATGAAATGGTGTATTTTGGGAGAACAAATAGGAGAACATATAAAAATGGTAAAAATTGAAACACATGAATACAACAAATACACAAGATAACAACGTGTAGAGCTGGATGAACACAGCAGGCCAAGCAGCATCAGAGGAGCAGGAAGGCTGACGTTTCGGGCCGAGACCCTTCTTCAGAAAACCCATTCTGAACCTAATTTTATCTGAAGAGCACCAAGAGTGCCTTTTGTTTTACATCCACAAGGAGATTGAGAGTGTGGCCTCAGTTTAATGTTGCATGTGGAAGTCTTTGTTCCAAAAACACAAACAAAAAAATGCCAAACTGGAGCAAGTTATTGTTGTAGTACTTAAAAAGTAGGTTAAGCATACTGCTACTTTCCACCTTACCAGCGACAGTCCTGCATATGGTTACTAAAATCACCAGTTTGGATCTCAGCTTGAGACTAATACATGGCTTGACCTCTCTGCCATGTGAATTTTTGAAGCACTGCCAAAATCCAGTTTTTTGCCAGCGAAGAAAACCAGAGGAACTTAAGTGTTGAATTTTCATTGCCTGTTGTGTACACATGCTGTGTCTTCTAACTTAATACCAGTGACTTTCAAACACAAGGTATTCAGAATGTATTTAAACCTATGTACTTTCCACACAGCTAGAAACAACACGCCATGTTTCATCTGAGATAACAAGGTAAAGAGCTGGATGAACACAGCCGGCCAAACAGCAGAAGAGCAGGAAAGCTGACGTTTTGGATCTGGACCCTTCTTCAGAAATGGGGTAGGGGAAGAAATAAAAATAGGGAGAGAGGGGGAGGCGGATGGAAGATGGATAAGGGAGCAGATAGGTGGACAGGAGACGGACAGGTCAAGGAGGCGGGGATGGAGCCAGTAAAGGTGAGTGTAGGTGGGGAGTTAGGATAAGGGTTGGTCAGTCAAGGGAAGATGGACAGGTCAAGGAGGCGAGGATGAGGCTGGTAGGTAGGAGAAGGGACAGACAGGTTAGGGAGGCGGGGATGAGCTGAGCTGGGCTGGTTTTGGGAAGCGGTTGGGGGAGGGGAGATTTTGAAGCTTGTGAAGTCCACATTGATACCATTGGGCTGCAGGGTTCCCAAGTAAAATATGAGTTGCTGTTCCTGCAACCTTCAGGTGGCATCGTTGTAGGACTGGAGGAGGCCCAGGATGGACATGTCGTCCAAGGAGTGGGAGGGGGAGCTGATGTGGTTCGCAACTGAGAGATGCAGTCATTTGTCGCAAACCGAGCATAGGTGTTCCACAAAGCGGTCTCCAAGCCTCCAGCTCTACACCTTGTTATCTCAGATTCTCCAGCATCGGCAGTTCCTACTATCTCTGAATCGATTTTAAACCCCATGTATCATCTGTTGTGCTGTCCAAAATTTAAACGTGAACAAAGCATTCTTCAAAATTAAAAATCAGCAAAACCATTGGAAATCCATCAAAAGATGGACTCAGACTCACAATTCCAACCCCCTCCCCAATTACTCCCTCAAAATTAGCCTGAAGCACATGCCAGGATAATCATACTTGATGTTGAATGGGGTATTTAGAAACCACATTTATACTTACAAAGCCACACCGTATTTCATTCCTTTCCAAGTGTGTATCCATGTTTACTTCATCTTTAGACTTGACTGCTCAAAAAGCCTTCTTACAGCACCCAAAGTTAAACCTCACCTAAACCTCAATTTGACCAAAACACCAGCTCTTCAATTCCTGTGCTAAGTGGTAGTTTTCCTTGATCAATCAAAACAAATCCTAGAAAGTTTAGAGATAACAAGGTGTGGGGCTAGATGAACACAGCAGGCCAAGCAGCATCATAGGAGCAGGAAATCTGATTTCTGATGAAGGGTCTAGGTCCGAAACATCAAGCTTTCCTGCTCCTATGATGCTGCTTGGCCTGCTGTGTTCATCCAACCCCACACCTTGTTATCTCGGATTCTCCAGCATCTGCAGTACCTTTTATCTCTCCTAGAAAGTTTAGGCTTGAGTTTCAACGTTAGTGATACAAAATTACAGCAGCTTTGAGGTAAATTCAAAAACGTGCTTGCCTAGAAATTCCACAAGACATCTGCACAGATTTAGAAGATTTACTGAACTTCAAAAGACACAGACTTGAATTCAGATGAAAGGTAATCAACCTTAAATATTAGATATAACAAGGTATAGAGCTGGATGAACACAGCAGGCCAAGCAGCATCAGAGGAGCAGGAAAGCTGACGTTTCAGGTCGAGGTCCTTCCTCAGAAATGGGGGAGGGGAAGGGGATTCTGAAATAAATGGGGAGAGAGGGGGAGGCGGATAGAAGATGGATAAAGGAGAAGATAGGTGGAGAGGAGACAGACAGGTCAAAGAGGCGGGGCTGGGCCCAGTAAAGGTGAGTGTAGGTGGGAGTTAGGGAAGGGATAGGCCGGTCCAGGGAGGACGACAGGTCAAGGAGGCGGGATGAGGTTAGTGGGTAGGAGGAATGGTTACGGAGGTGGGGACAAGCTAGGCTGGTTTTGGGATGCAGTCAGGGGAGGGGAGGTTTTGAAGCTTGTGAAGTCCACATTGATACCATTGGGCTGCAGGGTTCCCAAGTTGAATATGAGATGCTGTTCCTGCAGCTTTCGGGTCGCAATGCAGGAGGCCCAGGATGGACATGTCGTCCAAGGAGTGGGAGTGGGAGTTGAAACGGTTCGCAACTGGGAGGTGTAGCTGTTTGTTGCGAACTGAGCGTAGGTGTTCCACAAAGCGGTCACCAAGCCTCTGCTTGGTTTCCCCGATGTAGAGGAGGCCACAACAGGAACAGCGGATACAGTATACCACAGTAGCAGATGTGCAGGTGAACATCTGTTTGATGTGGAAGGTATTCTTAGGGCCTGGGATAGGGGTGAGGGTGGAGGTGTAGGGGCAGGTGTAACACTTGCTGCGGTTGCAGGGAAAAGTGCTGGGGGTGGTGGGGAGTATGGAGCAGACAAGGGAGTCAGGGAGAGAGTGGTCCCTCCGGAAAGCAGATAAGGGTGGGGAGGGAAAAATGTCTTTGGTGGTGGGGTCGGATTGCAGATGGCGGAAGTGTTGGAAGATGATGCGTTGGATTCGGAAGTTGGTGGGGTGGTACATGAGGATATGGGGAAATTCTGTTTTGGTTGTTACCGCGGGTAGGGGGTGTGAGGGATGAGTTGTGGGAAATGCGAGAGACATGGTCGAGGGCGTTTTTGATCACTGTGGAGGAGAAGTTGTGGTCCTTGAAAAACGAGGACATCTGGGATGTCCGGGAGTGGAACGCCTCACCTCGGCAGCAGAGGCGAAGGAATTGGGAATTGGGAATAGGGAATAGGGGACGGCCTTTTTGCAGGAAGGTGGGTGAGAGGAAGTGTATTCTAGGTAGTTGTGGGAGTCGGTAAATAACCTTAAATATTAACTTTTTCACTCTATATATGGATCTGTTGAATACTTCTGTTTTTATTTCAGATTTCCATTATCTGCAGTACTTTGCTCTTGTTCATGTTTTTGGACAGGATGTCTGACAAATTTCCAATTGAAGAAGCCACAGTAATCCACAGCAGGGCGTGTGACTGCATAGAAGATTGGATTTAAATGATGGGCATCAGTTACTTTCCACAACGTTATTAAAACAGTACTGAGTGGTATTTCACAAGGCTTGTTCCAAGATTACAAACAACGAACATGGATAACAAAAATGAAATCTACAGAGTCTTGAGTACTTCCAGTATTTTGATTTTATTTTAACTCTGCAGCATCCAAAGCTCTATCAAACCTATTTAAGTCTGTAAAATTAGCTTGCAGTGAAATTGTGAGAACAGAGACAGTAAAGGATTATTTAGAAATCAGAAAATATAACGGAATTTAAATAGGGTCTACACTTGGATAAGCAAATAAAGTTCTGCATACTGGAATGAATGAATGATACCAGCATAAAACAAACAAAACTGGCAGCAGGAAAATCATTTAAGAACTGGGAATGACTGACTTAATACTATCTATAGAATAAAGTTGCTAAAAATGCAATGAAAATTCTGAAGCAAAAAACAAACTGAATAGAGTACGAGAGATTTTGCTAAGCCTGTTCAATTGTGATCAACCTGCTCATACTGGAGAATGGATGGAGAATAAACTGACTAACTCAAAACATAGAAGCCCAAGCTTTACAATTTATGAAGACAACTGATAAGCACAATTCCAGGGCCAATTCCAAACAATTTTCAACAACCTCCAGTCTCAATATCAGCACTATCACAACTGATAAGACTGCAGGGCAGGGATGCCTTCATTAGTTACATGGATGTTAGTGTTTTGAAGTTCTAAGCAAAATGCATGTTTTATCACACTATGTGAAGTATTTAATAGAATAAGCACAAAAATTTGTATTAAATTCAGGAAATATGCATGACCGTAAGATTATTTCTTTTCATTGATTTTAAATTCTAAGTCCAGTTTCTCTAGTCAAGTGATACATTTTGTATTTACCTGCTAAAAGTGGCTGCACTATAACAATACAAAACAATGTTTAAGACAAGTCTAGCTTTCATAACAAGGCACCAGACTGATACTAATAGTTTGCAGTACCATCTTTTATCCTGATTTTACTATTCCATAATCAGTAAGTTAATTGGCTATTCGTCAAATCAAAAAATCTTCCACATTTCAAAAAAATCCACACACTGGAGAAGACTGATCTTATTCATGAGGATCATTTTAATAACAGTTAGATTACACAACCTTAAAAATCTGTTAATATTTTAGATTCAAAGATTCTCTTGAAAGAAACAGTAATATTTCTAAACATCATCTACTCAACGCCGGGCGAGGGGGATGGGAGAGAATAAAACTCCGTCAAAACATAAAAATCAGTCCAACTGCTCGATCACAAGACTTCTCTGCAACTAATTGGAAAGCTTTAATTCAACATTCAAACCCTTACTACACCCCAGGACCACCAGAGTTAAATACTTCAATCGACGGAGAATTAAAACAAAATGAAATACAGATTTTCAAAACCCTATATAAAAGGAAAAATGCGCGTCTGTGTAAAGCAGGATCCTCATTTCCACTACCCGCCCCCCCACCCCCTGCATGTTTACAATACCCAGACGCTTCTTTACAGCAGCCAATAACACGTTGAGTGTAAGTAAAATGCTTCTTATAAAACATCATAGTAACTGTCCTTCAGTTAATGGTCGCACAGAGACATTACTGTGGGAAAAAAGCTTGCCAACTCGAACACTGTTGTTCAGTGACTCTAGGCCTATCCTGGGCCTCGGGACCCCCGCCTTCTCTGCCCCGGAGCCGGAGAGAAAGTTTTCCGGCCCCCGGATCGGGCCTCACTTACCGCAGCTTCGCGTCGATCTTTCTCAGAGAGTCAGGGAGATGGCTCTCAGCTGCTCCGATCACCCCAGACCGCTGGACTCTCCGAGCCGCATCTGAGCTGCCGGACGTGGCCGTGCTGCTTCAATCGTTCACCCTCTCGGATTCCCCCGTCACCCAGATTCCCTTTTTTTAAGGGCACAACATGGCGGCTCCCACGACGCATGCGCTCTGCATCCTCACCCTCGTCTATCTTTTCCACCCACCACCCGGCGGACAATTCTGAATGGATTCGGCAATCTCCGGTCAGAGCCCGAGCCGCTCCGGCAAACCCGCGGCGAGACACCCAACACCTTTTTGCAAATGTTTTCGTCCGCATGAGCGACTTGTACCAATGCTCCCCACTCGTTTCTCACACTTTTCATTATTTTCCCCACCCGACTGATTCATTACAATATGACACAACCACTACACAGCCTCAGCATCTGTGAAAAGATACAGCGGAACAAGCGGTCAACAGTGTCCAGCAGTGGCTTTTCACAGGAACCTGCCCTGTTCCTGCATCACTCGCTGTTTTGTTTTGATTTCATTTCGCTGGCATCTGCAGGATTTTACTTCCGATTTCAAATAATCTTCGATCCCTGCGTTTCAGTCTGTATTTAAAGCAGTAAATTACAAATCCTACGCAGCCACTGTATACAAACTTGTTTTTTCAGACTTCTTCAGTTCTTGATCTTAAATTAAGCAGTTTCTGACCACTGGAAATTATCCATTGGTAATTATCTTAATACAAACCTTGAGTAAATACGATTCAGCCCTTAATCTTTTCAGATATGCATGCAACAAAAACTACTGGACTACATAACGACAATCGCTTGATGAGTTCAGCTCCAACAACACTGGAAACTTAACACCAACCAGAACAAAGCAGCCCACTTGACTGGCACCACACCCACAAGCATCACTCCTTCTGCCTACTGGATGCTCAGTAGCAGCAGTATGTATTTCAACAAGATGCACTGCAGATTCACCAAGACTCCTTACACAGTACCTTCCATACTTTGTCAATGGATACGCGATGGCCTCGTGATATTATCGCTAGACTATTAATTCAAAAACTGAGCTAATGTTCTGGGGACAAAAACAAATTTGCTGGAAAAGCTCAGCAGGTCTGGCAGCATCTGTGAAGGAGAAAACAGAGTTAACGTTTTGGGTCCAGTGACCCTTCCTCTGATCTAACTCAGATGTAATGTTCTCGGAACCCAGGTTTGAATCCCACCATGGCACATGATGGAATTTGAATTCAATAAAAAAAAATCTGGAATTAACAATGTACCGATCACCATGAAATCATTATCGCTTATTAGGAAAAACCCATCTGGTTCAGTAATGTCCTTCACAGAAAGAAATCTGCCATATTCAGCTCAGTAGTACATTGAATCCAGACTATCAGCAATGTGGTTGACTCTCAACTGACCTCTGAAATAGCCCAGCAAGCCATTCATTTGTACCAATCACTACAAAATCTCAAAGAAATGAAACCGGATGGATCACCAGGCATCAAAATAGGCACTGAAAAAGACAACGGCAGAAACAACACTGTTGATCCTGCAAAGTCCTCATCGCTAACATCTGGGAGCTAGTGCCAAAATTAGGACAGTTAGTTAAGCAATAGCCTGACATTGTCTGTAAGGTAAGATTCCTTGAATATGACTATGTCCCAGACACCACCATCACCATAGATAACAAGCATGGGGTTGGATGAACACAGCAGGTCAAGCAGCATCATAGGAGCAGGAAGACTTGACGTTTCGGGCCTAAACCCTTCATCAGAAATGATTTCTGATGAAGGGTTT
>JAHRHZ010000248.1:24524683-24541960 GCA_024137785.1 Ginglymostoma cirratum | reverse complement strand
TGGTCTAGACCCTTCTTCAGAAATAATTTTTTTTTCTGAAGAAGGGTCCAGACCCGTATCGTCAGCTCTCCTGCTCCTCTGATGCTGCTTGGCCTGCTGTGTTCATCCAGGTCTACGCCTTGTTATCTCAGATTCTCCAGCATCGGCAGTTCCCACTATCTCTGCTTCGTATTTCTAATCTCCTTTTAGCACTAACAAGTTAACCATTAAATTCTTCTTAAACAGACCAAAACACAGATGCCACTCATTCAAAATCCAAAATAAAGATTAACATATGCATAAATCCCATATCTACATCACACTAATGTGTTAGCTATGTTAGGTTTAGAATAAAAATTTCCAAGTACCAAGTTTCTTTAATAAGCAAAAATCATTTCATTGTGAAAACAGGCCTTATTCTTTAGATATATAAAGGGCTAAATAGGGGCAAAAGTGGACATTGGAGCACTGGAAAATGACGGTGGAGAGATAGTCATGGGGAACAAGGAAATGGCTGAGGAACTGAATAATTACTTTGTGTCAGTCTTCATGGTGGAAGACACGAGTAATATCTCAAAAATTCAAGAGAGTCGGGGGCAGAGCTGAGTATGGTGGCCATCACCAAGGAAAAGGTGCTAGTAAAACTGATTGGCCTGAGGGTGGACAAATCACCTGGGCCAGATGGACTATACCCCAGAGTTCCAAAGGAGATAGCTGAAGTGATAGTGGAAGCGTTAGTGGTGATCTTTCTGGAATCGCTCGAGTCAGGGAGGGTCCCAGAAGACTGAAAAATCACTAATGACACCCCTGTTTAAAAAGGGAAATAGGCAAAAGACGGAGAATTACAGGCTGATTAGCCTAACCTCGGTGATGGGTAGGATTTTGGAGTCCATTGTAAAGGATGAAATTTCTGAATATTTGGAAGTCTACAGTAAAATAGGGGAAAATCAGCATGGTTTCATCAAGGGAGGGTCATGCCTGACAAATCTGCTAGAATTCTTTGAGGAAGTAATGAGCAGGGTAAACCAGGAGAGCCAATGGATGTTAACTACCTGGATTTCAAAAAGGCCTTCCACAAGGTGCCGCACAGAAGGCTGCTAAGTAAGATAAGGGCCCAAGGTGTTAGAGGCAAGGTACTAGCATGGATAGAAGATTGGATGTCTGGCAGAAAGCAGAGAGTGGGAATAAAGGGGTCTTTCTCAGGATAGCAGCCAGTGACAAGTGGTGTTCCGCAAGGGTCAGTGTTGGGACCATAACATTTCACTTGGTACATTAATGATTTAGCTAAAGGCACTGTGGGCATTCTGGCTATGTTTGCAGATGATACAAAGATAGGTGGAGGGACAGGTAGTATTGAGGTGGTGAGGAGGCTGCAGAAGAATTTACACAGGTCAGGAGAGTGGGCAAAGAAGTGGCAGATTGAGTACAACGTGGGAAAGTGTGAGGTCCTGCACTTTGGTAAGAAGAATAAAAGCATGGACTATTTTCTAAATGGGGAGAAAATTCAGAAGTCTGAAGTGCAAAGAGACCTGAGAGTTCTAGTTTAGGATTCTCTCAAAGTAAACTTGCAGGTTGAGTCAGTAGTCAGGAAGGCAAATGCAATGTTGGCATTTTTTTTGCAAGGCCTTGAATATAAAAGCAGGGATGTACTACTGAGGCTTTACAAGGCTCTGGTCAGGCCACATTTGGAGTATTGTGTGCACTTTTGGGCCCCATATCTCAGGAAGGATGAACTGGCCCTGGAGCGGGTTCAGAGAAGGTTCACAAGAATGGTCCCAGGAATGGAAAGTTTAACATGAGGAACGTTTGAAGACTCTGGGATTATACTCATCGGAGTTGAGAAGGATGAGAGGGAATCTAATTGAAACTTACAGAATACTGAATGGACTGGACAGAGTAAATGTTGGGAAGATGCTTCCATTAGTAGGAGAGACTAGAGCCCGAGGGCACAGCCTTAGAGTAAAGGGAAGACCTTTTAGAATGGAGATAAGGAGAAACTTCTTCAGCCAGAGTGGTGTTTCTATGGAATTCACTGCCAGAGAAGGCTGTGGAGGCCAGGTCATTGAGTACATTTAAGACTGAGATAGATAGGTTCTTGATTATCAAGGAGATCAAGGGTTACAGGAAGAAAGCAGGAGAATGGGGTTAAGGAACTTATCAGCCATGATTGAACAGCAGAGCAGACTCAGTGGGCTGAATGGCCTAATTTCTGCTCCTATGTCTTATAGTTTTATTTAGTAAATACATAAAAAGCCGATTAAGTTTGTCATAGGTAGGTATATTTATGGTTCTAAATGACTCCAAAACACACACACACAAATCACGCACGCGTGCGCACATTGAAAGAAAAACTTTCTCTGCAGAGTATAATTTTTGAAAAATACACAAACTGAATAAAGTCAGGCTTTTAATCAGTGTCTTGCCTCACATCGACTGGTATCACTAAACACAGGCAGTTATCACTGACATCTCACACAGTTAGTGAAGAAGGTGCCAAGTGAAGTTATTTGGCAGCCTTTCGAAGTGAAAAGCTACTTCAGTTTTTGAGGGGTCACTCTGGACTCACCAAAAAGGTTTCTCCAGAAAAGCAGAGGATGAGCTGTGTTGTTTATCAACAGAACGCAAACAGTATCCAAAACGAAGTCATAAGCCCAGGCACATAAGTTACAGCAAACAATTTCAAGCAATTAGGTTAAGCCACATGACTTCCAAGAAGTGTCTTCAAGAAAAAATGTACTGTTAGCGATCCCTTTAAATAAAAACATAGTCTCAATATCTCTTCACACTCCAAATTAACTTCCCACAATCCTTTAAATATGAACTCAGTTGGAACAGTCCCAACTTCCCAATTCTACCTTTGTAATGGACATTCTTCATCACTGGAACCATTGTTGTGAATCTTTTCTGCACCCTCTCCAATCTTCACATCCTTAAGATGATGCACCCAGAACCAAATGCAATACTCACACAGTGACCAAGTAGTGTCCTGTACAAGTTTAACACAACCTTTCTTTGCCCCTACTAATAAAGTCTAAGATACCATCTGCTTTATTAACTGCACTGTTAATGTGCCCTGCGTCCTTCAATGACTTAGCACATTCAGGTTTTCCTACTCGTACATCTCCTTTAAGAGTTTTACCCTTTATTAAAAAATATTCTCAAATGTTATTCCTACCAAAATGCATCACCTCACAATTCTCTGGATTAAACTTCATTTGGGACCTATTCGCACATTTCACAAACTTGTCAATATTGTTTTGAAATATTACACTATCCTCATCATAATTCACAATGTTTTCATATTGTCTGTAATCTGCAAACTTTGAAATCATGCCCATTGCATCAAGGTCTGAAACATTAATTTTTTTTTTTTTATTCATGGGATGAGGGAGTCGATAGGTCGGCCAGCATTTATTGCCCATCCCTAATTGCCCAGAAGGTGGTTCAGAGTCAGCCACATTGCTGTGGGTCTGGAGTCACATGCAGGCCAGACCAGGTAAGGATGGCAGTTTCCTTCCCAGACGGACATTCGTGAACCAGTTGGGTTTTTCTGACAATTGGCAATGGATTCATGATCATCATTTAGATTCTTAATTCCAGATATTTTATCGAATTCAAATTCCACCATCTGCCGTGGCAGCATTTGAACCCAGTTTCCCAGAACATTACCTGGGTCGCTGGATTAACAGTCCAGTGATAATATCACTAGGCTGTTGCCTCCCCTTATCAGGAAAAGTAAAATATAATTGCATGATCCTTGTTCACTCATTCAAATCAAATGGTTTCTGCCCTCAAACATTCCAGGGCATCCTGTTTACAGCACTGAAATACGCTCTCAATTAATATCATCAACTCTACACCCCCCCAGAAACGGGAATATCTGTATACAGGAATATTTAACACCCAGTCCTGCCCTCCTTGGACATAACTCTCACTTATAGCCACAGTATCGTATTTCAATGTGGCAATGTACATCTCTAACTTAATAGTCTTATTTACCACATACTGAACATTCACATACAAACACTCTAATACTAATTCAGACTCAGTTATTTCCTCCTTTACACTAACCTTGCATATTAAATAATATTCTTCATTTTCGTGCTATCTACCTCCCATATTACATTTTGATATTCCTTTCTGATGTAATCACTTGGCTCCCATCTCCCTGCCGATTTAGTTAAAATAGAACTGTTGTCATCTGAGGAGTTCCTCAGGGTAGTGTCCGAGGCACAATCATGTTTAGCAGCTTCATCAATGACCTTCCCTCAGAAGTGGGGATGCTTGTTGAAACTTTCCCCTGACCAAACTTTTGACCATCTGTCCTAATATGTCATAGAGTCACAGCATGGAAACAGGTCCTTCAGCCCAACGCGCCCAATTTTTTTTTATTCTTTCATGGGATATGGGTGTTGCTGGCTAGGCAGCATCTATTGCCCATCTCTAATTGCCCAGAGGGCAGTTAAGAGTCAACCACATTGTTGTGTGCCTGGAATCACACGTCGGCCAGACTAGGTAAAGATGGCAGTTTCCTTATCTAAAGGACATTAGTGAACCAGATAAATTTTTCTGACAATCAATGACAGACTCTTAATTCCAGATTTCTTTCCTTTTGAATTAAAATTCCATCATTTGCTGTGACAGGATTCAAATTAGGGTCCCCTGAACATTACCTGGCCTCTTGATTAACAGTCCAGCGATAATACCACTAGGCCATCGCTTCCCCTAATATCATGCGGCTTACCTTCAATTTTTGTTTACTGCTGCTCCTAGAGTCTTTCGCTTGTTAAAATTATTATGTGCTGTAAATGCAAGTTGTTGTTCTTATTTTCAATATCAGGTCCCCTTACCAGGTTGGCCAAATTGAACATAGCCAACTGTTTCAATTTGAAAACATCCTTTAGATCAAGGAATCAGAAGCCACTAGCAAGTTTATTGTTATATCCGTTTCCCACCAACTTCCACCATTTGTTGAATTGTAGACTCTGAATTGCTGCAGTATAAATGATCCTAGTCAAACAGGTTCAGAACAAAATAGGACACCTACACAGTAAACCTCCATGCTACCAGAGTAATCCTTTAAGCAGGTGTGGAGAGGCACAAACAGTACAGCACATTATTGAGCAACATCCCCTCTACAGATTAAGTGGTGGTCTAAGTCACCTCAAACAGAGCAAATGAAGCAGCTACTACTTGGGTCCAGGGATTTGCATTCATTAAATAATAAATACATTTGCAAATTTAAATAAAAGTACCAAATGGTAGATGATCATAGATATTTAAAATATAATTGCAAGGGGTTGTTTTAATGATTTAGCATGTACATGCATTATTGATAAATACATTAAACCAGCTCTGGGAGAAGAGCTTTCTATTTTCTGCAATTTAGAAATAGAATAATATAGCTAAGAAAAAGAAAATCAGTCTGCAGAAAGCCAGCATCACCAAATATAGTTTATTGCAAATTTGAAAACATTATAGAATTAAATAGACATTGACTCACCCTGCATTGTAGACAAGTTAACTTAAACATGTACAATCAGGATCCAGAGGCTGTCACAACATGTTTACTGTCTGGAGACAGCCTTATTCCAGAAGACAGCCAAGATTGGTTTTCAAAAGAACACCTTTGGAGAATGTTTTCAGTAATACTTAGAAATTCTTTGGTCCCAATTCTCACACGAAAGCTGCACATTGATAAGGAAGTGAGGAAAAATGTACAGGTTAGATTTGGTTAGCTTAGACAAGAGCAATTGAGGAAAGCAAGAAGGCAGAAGTTGCAGCTGTTAAAAAAAAAAATTCCTTAAAATTCAATTTTGTTATTGTTACCTTGAACAGGACTTATCTCACTTTCTTTGGTCAAGTACTTCGAGATGGTAGAGGTCAAGGAGATTTAGAAGGTATTGTCAATGGCACTCATTGTTGCCACTGTGCATCAGTGGTGAAAGGAGTGAATGTTTAAGTTGGGGGATGGGGTGTCAATGGGCAAGTTTTGACCTGAATGTACCAAGATTCTAGAATGAAGTTGGAACTGCACCCTTCCAAGCAATTGGAGAGTATTCCATCACATTTCAGGCCTGTGTCTTGTAGATGGTCGGCAGACATTGGGAAGTCATGAACTACTCGCTCCGGAATTCTTGTCCTCTGTCTTGCTCTTGTAGCCATTTGGAATGTATATGGCTAGTCCAGTTCAGTTTCAGATTTTCAGCAATGGTAGTGCCATTGAACATCAACGGTTAGCTTCTTTTGTGTTGGAGATGGTCATTTTCTGGCACAGTGTGGTGCAAATGTTACTTACCATTCATCAGGCCAAGCTGGATATTGTTCAGGTCTTGCTGTAAATGGTTGAGAGTGAGTGAGGAGTTCTGCCTATTTGAAGTCCATCTGGATTGGAAGTGGGGAAAAGGTAAAAGAACACACCAGTAAATCTTCATATAAAAACTACTGAAGTACTCAGCAGTGTTGGAGGTACAAAGGGCATTTAATTAGGTGTGATGGACAGGCTTGAACCCCACCAATTGTGGGGAGGTTATGGTATTATCATATTAACGTGGGGAACCAGGCAATGTTCTGGGTACCTGGGTTTGAATCCCATCATTACAGATGGTGAAATTTGAATTAAGCAAAGATCTGAAATTAAAAGCTAATGACAGCCATGAAACCATTGTCAATGGTCAGGAAAAACCTATCTGGTTTAGTAACGTCCTTTCGGGAAGCAACCCTTACCTTTACTGACCTACATGTAACTCCAGACCATAGCAATGTCATTGACTCTCAACTGTCCCCAGGCATTTCGGAATGGGCAATGACAGCTGGCCAACCAGTGACACTCACATTTCATGATTAATTAAAAAATAACTTTGCCTCTCTGCCAGACTTAAGTCATTGATGAGAAGGCCTGGGGTTGGCCCTCACTCCCTACTGCTAATCAAGGGTCTTAAGTGGGCAATTAATCAGTTACAGGAGAGCCTAGTGACACAGCATGCACAAGTAAAACTGTGCAGCTAGCCTGTGGTCTCCCAGCCTGCAGGGGGCTGGGGGATCTCTAGTTCAAAGACACTCAGTGCTTGATCAAGAGCATTTCATGAGGAAGGTATGACTCACTGACCCAACCTATGGTTTGTGCTGTCCACCTCTAAAACATCCCAACCTCAAACTTGACCCCATGAAACCCCTCCCACATGACTTTGATTGTTCCTCAGTCCTGGTTTGATTGGCCAGCAGTTCTCAGTGGGCAGGATTCCATCGCTGGAGTCATTGATCCCAGGAATGACCAGCTGGTGGCTGAATATTATTGAAACAGATAATCAGAGAATCCCTACAGTGCGGAAGCAGGTCATTTGGCCCATCAGGTCCACGCTGGTCCTCTGAACAGCATCCCACCCAGACCCAGACCCAGACCCAGACCCTTACCCTACCCCTGTAACTCTGCATTTCCCATGCGCCACCTAACCTGCACATCTTTGAACTGCAGGAGAAAACCAGAGCACCCGGAGGAAACCCACACAGACACAAGGAAAACGCACAAACTCCACACAGTCTCCCAAAGGTGGAATCAAACCCAGGTCGCTGGTGCGGTGACGCAGCAGTGCTAACTACTTCTTATTTCTATCAATCACATCCTTTTTTGGATCAAGGGAGGAGTGGGTGGGGACTTCCAACACCTAAGAAGATGCAGTCAGTGATATCACGGTCAGCAACATCCTGCCTGGCTGGATTAGGCAATTGGTTCCCTAACATAAAACGTGAATATGGCAACATTTGGGAAAAATTAGAGTGCAGTGAAATTATATTTAAAAATAAAAAAGTGAGAAATCAATAACAAACAAAACTTGCGACAAATCCAGATCGATCGTGCGGTTGGTACTGGCAAAGAGGATCTCAAATCCACCTCTGACTCTCAACGCATCACGTTAACAAAATATCAATCAAATGTATCTTTAAATGATGTATCTTTTTAGCTATCACTTGTACTATCAAAAAATTGCAAAACCAGTTGGTATTCTTTCACTCCCACTATCAAATCTGGAACTCAGGTCCAAAACAACAAGGTTTTACTTGCTTAAAAAGTTTCATAGTTAATATGGTCACATGATTGTGCAAATACAGGAAAGGAGAATCAACTTTCAACCTAAATACACAGAAGAAATGCAATTAAACCTGACAGCTGACATTCTGGTAAAAGCTGCAGTGTTAAACTGGCCAGGCGCTGTAACAGGTGACATGTACCATCTTGGTGGGAGAAACTGCACAAACGTTGAGGACCATAGCGTGGTTCATTTGCAAATGAACTAATTTGGTTGGACAAATTGCATTATTGTTTCTAAAATGCTAACCATTCAATAGACCTATTTATTTTTCAAATAAATAAGTACGTTCCATTCTTTTCCTCAAGCTCTTTTCCCAAAAACAGGTCTGACCCACATCCATAATGTCTACTACAGATAGGTTAAGACGACAGGGTTTGAATGCACTGGGAGCTGAACCTCATGCTGTTAGCACGAATCTGATCCACTCTCACCATCCAATCTAATGAGCCAACCAGCCTTCGAAGGAGTCCAAATATATGCCATACTACAAGTATGTAACTTAAATGGATAGTGATGATTTGTTACTTCAAAAGTTGCAGCTTTTGTTTCAAAAGTTAACATTTTGAGATGCAGAATATTTAAATGCTGGAAGACTGCAAAATGTTACAGAATGGAAGGATTTAGAAGGCCTCATCCATGATTCACGGAAAGCTAGAATCTAAGTTCAATGGGTAATAGGGAAGGCAAGTGGAGTGCTGGTGTTTATTTTGAAAGGGAATAGAGTATAAAAGTAGGGAGGTTTTGCTAAAATTATACAAGGCACTAGTCAGACCACTGTTGGAATACTGTGGACTTTTTCTTAAAAGTCATTCGCAGGATGTGGACGTCACTGGCCAGGCTAGTATTTATTGCCCAGAAGGCCGGTGACAGTCAATCACGCATTGCTGGGTGCATAACGACCAGATAAGACTGGCAGATTCACTCCCTAAAGGACATTAGTGAACCAGATGAGTTTTCCCAACAATTCGCAATCGTTTCATGGTCGATATTATACAATGGGATTCTTCACTGTAGTTTTTTTAATTGAATTCAAATTCCCACCATCTCCCATGGACATTACTTGGATCTCTGGATTTATAGTCTAGCAATAATACCACTAGGCCATTGCCTGCCCCTTCTTTTGGGGTCCTTTTTGCCAGAAGATCACGGGGAAAGGTTTACTGGCATTGAAGGCAGTCCAGAAAAGGTTCATTAAGCTGTTGCCAGAAATTGAAGGACTGTCTTATGAGGAGGTTGTGTGTGTTGGGCCTGTATGCATTAGCATTAAGACAAACGAGAGGCAACATTATTCAGGCACACATGATTATTAGTGAACTTGGCATTGCAGACGTAGAAAGATTGTTTCTCCTTCTGTGGAATACCTAGGACCTGAGGGCACAGTCTCAGAATAAGGGGCTATATTTAAGACACCGATGCGGAGGAATTTCTTCTCACACGGAGACAGTGAATGCGTGCAGTTTTTAGTGGGGAGGGCTGTCAAGGCAGAGATGGGTAAATTTTTAATCAGTGAGGGAATCAAGAGTTATGGGGAAAAGGCAGGAAAGTGGAGTGGAGGACTATCAGATCTCTTGAATGGCAGAGCAGACTTGATCAGCTGAGTGACCGACTTCTGCTCCGGCAGCTTATGGTCTTATGCAATTACTCATTGCCATTCACACCTTTGGTTCACACAGAAGGGGGTTAATATGTTGGAATTATATGTCAAAAATTGTTTAAAGCAAAGTAGAAATCTGTAAAGAAAAATTAAAAACTACAGCTTTAGTCAGAATTTAAGAAACCATGGCAGGAGAAAGATGGAATACTGGTAATGGTTCCCTCAATTTCTATCGTTGTAACCAAATTTTCTAATTCTGGACAAAGTGTAAACATGATATATGCAGCTTTGTGCATTTATTTTAAAATAGCACATTAAATGTTTGCAGAAGACAAAAGTATCTTGATGGGTCACAACTGAATACAGCAACTGATGTATTATACAGTTCAATAAGTGAGTTAAAGGATTAATCTCAGGTCTATATCTACTCCTTCAGCAGAAGTTGCATGGGGGAGAAGAATTAGGAAAAGTAAAAGTCTAAGCTCAATAATGATTAATTTAATCACATTTATGCATTTCAATAAAAACTTTCTGAACAGTCTTAACAATATATATAATTTCAAATCGCTAGAATAACCCAGATTAAAAGCTTCACAATGCTCAAAATAAATCTGAAAGGTACCTCTGGAAAAACATTACTTACTTTGTTTTCGGCGGAAGAACATGGGGAAAGCAAAGAGAGACAGGAGGGCAACTACATCTGACAAAGCAAAGTTGAATCGATTTTCTGTTTAGAAATGCATGAAACCTCTGAAGTTTTAATAATTACATAAGTGGTACCACTGCGATGTGCAATGAATCTGTAAAAAAGAATGCATTACTCTAAATCTTAAAAATAGTAAATTTGTCTCAGAGATCCTGGCCTGTGTAGAGAATTTCAACTTTCAGCACCAAGTTTCCTCACTGCCCAGACAGAGACAATTAAAAAATATAAGGGACAGCGCAAAACTAAAAGGGCTTACAAAAATGCCAAAAAAAACCCCCACAGTATCTGTTAAAGGGGATACATCGAGATCAAATGACCACAATCAGTTTATAAGAGATAACAGAAGAGATTCTGAAAGTAAGCTCACCACGGACATCAAAATCAATAAGAAATTTTATAGTTATGTAAAGGGAAAGAGGGTGGTGGGGAATAATGGTGACCCATTAAAGACTAAGTGGGGATACTGTTCATGACAATGGGGAAAATAGCAGACATGAATAATTACTTTGCATCAGTATTTACTGTAGAAAAGGACAGTTTTCCAGAAGTCCTGAGGAAATTAAGAATGCATTGGGAACAGGAACTGACTAAAATTAACACAAATAAAACATTAATGAGGAAATAAACGGAATTAAAATGTGCCAATTGCCCGGAACCTGAAGATTTCCACCCAAGAGTGTTGAAGCTAGTAGGGGAGCGCATTGTAGCCATCCTGACTATAATCTTTCAAAGTTTCCTAATTACAGACGTCATCCTGCTGGATTGGAAAATTTCACATCAGTCCGCTTTTAAAGAAGGGCGAAAGCAGAAAACCAGGGAATTACAGACCAGTTAACCTAACAACTGGGGCGGGGAAATTGTTGGGAGTCTAAATTCAAGGATGGGGTATGACAGGTAGGCCATGCCTGACAAACCTCCCTGAATTGTTTTTGAAGATGTGACGAAGGGTGACAGGAGAATTTTCAGGTATATAAAATGCTAAAGGTGGATGTCGAACAGATGTTCTCCCTTGAGGAACAGTCTAGAACAAGAGGTCACAGACAGAGAGTGAGAGGAAGTACATTCAAAGCTGAGATGAGGAAAAACTTACTTCAGAGGGTTGAGAATCTGTGGAACTTACTGCCTAGAGTGCAGAGGAGGCTGAATCAATCAACAGATTCAAGAAAGAAATAGATAGGTTTCTCATGAAAAGTGGGATAAAGAGCTATGGGGAACAGGCAAGAAAGCCTAATTGCCCAGAGGGCAGTTGAGAGTCAACCACATTGCTGTGGGTCTGTTGTCACATGTAGGCCAGACCAGGTGAGGTTGGCAGTTTCCTTCCCTAAAGGACATTAGTGAACCAGATGGGTTTTTCCAACAATCGACAATGGATTCATGGTGATCATTAGATTCTTAATTCCAGATATTTTATTGAATTCAAATTCCACCATCTGCCATGGTGGGATTTGAACCTGGGTCCCCAGAACACTATCTGGGTCTCTGGATCAATAGTCCAGCAATAATACCACTAGGCCATCACTACCCACTTAACCTCCTACGAAAATGTGTATGGATGTTGTTTATATGGACTTCCAGAAGGCATTTGATATATTCTCACCTAAGAGACTATTAACTAAGATAGAAGCCCATGGAATTGAGGGCAAAATACTGACATGGCTGACAAATTGGTTGATGGCAGGCATCAGAAGGTAGATAATAGGTAGGTACTCAATTTGGCAGGATCTGACCAGTAGAGTCCCTCAAGAATTTGAGATAGGGTCTCAATTATTTCTACAATTCATTAATGGCTACGATAATGGCATATAAAGTCATATATCCAAATTTGCTGAAGACACAAAGTTAGGCAGCATTGCTGACAGCGTAGGTCATAGCACACTAGTATAAAGGGATATTGCTAGACTAAGTGAATGGGCAAAACTGTGGCAGATGGAGTTAAATGAGGTTATCCATTTTGGACCAAGAAAGGATAGATCAGGATATTTCTAGATGGCATGGAATTAAACACTGTGGATGCCCAAAGACTTGGGGGTTCAGGTGCATAGATCTGTAAAATGTCACAAACAGGTGCAGAAAATAATCAAGAAAGCTAATGGAATGCTGGCCTTTATACCGAGAGGACTGGAGTACAAGGATGGAGAAATTACGTTGCAGTTATACAAAACTCTGGTTAGACACCATTTGGAGTACCGCAAGCAAATCTGGGCACCTTAGGAGGGATATATGGTCAGAGTGCACGTCGGTGGTTTAGAAGAATGATGCCTGGACTTCAGGGATTATACAAATGTTTTCTTTAGAATTTAGAAGGTTAAGGGGTGATCTGATCAAAGTCTTCAAGCTATTACCAGGAAAAGACCGGGTGGATAAAGATAAACCATTTCCACTAGTTGGAGATTTAAGAAGTAGGAGGCGGTCTGAGAATTAGCGACAGACCATTCAGGAAAAATGGTAGGAAGCACTTCTACACAAAAAGGGTGGTAGATGTTTGGAACTCTCTTCCACAAATGGCAGTGAATACTGGATCAGTTATTAATTTTAAATCTGAAACAGATAAATTGCTGTTACGTAAAGGTATAAAGGGATATACCTGCCTTTGGCACATATGAAGGTAGGTCACAGGTTAGCCATAATCTCACTGAGTGGTGGAGGCGGCTCGAGAGGCTGAATAGCCTACTCCTGTTTCTATGTTGCTATTACTGTTTCCATACTCAAAGTGAGGGCATCATTCTGTTCAGTCAAAATATGGAGGATTGAAAAAGCAATTTCATTGAAAAGCAATTTCAAACACAACAGAAAAGGACATAAAACAAAGAGAGCAGAATGCATTTGCCACTGCCAATGAATGGCAATGCAGTAAGTGTCAGAATTAACATGTGGACAACATTAATTTTTAAATAGGAAGTCAGAAAGGGGAGCATGACATCACAACGTAAAGGAGCAATACCACAGAGGCTCTGGCCGCATACTGTCAATCATGACTAGGGAGGCGAGACATATGCCAAAGGCTTGGAAGTATAGTTGGGGGTGTTAAGAGAAAAAACATAAAACTGGATTTAATGCTCCCTCTCATTCAACATCAAATGATTTAAAAACTAGATTGAAAAGGTTAGCCAAGCCCGCAGCAGTAGTTCTTGCCTGAAGTCATGGAGTTTTAGAAACTAAAACAAAGTAATATATTTGAGCCCCACACAAATTGAAATGCAAAAATACATTTCAAAAATTCATAAATGTGAAATTGAAATGCCAAGGTCAGAGATACTACTTTCTCAGTCAACCACCATCTCAGTGAGCTATGTGCAGTAATTGTTCAAATTGTGGCATCACTGCAAAATTGAAACTCAACTTTGGATTTTTTTTAGGACAATGGAACAAAATGCAGCATTCCACATAAGCTAAATTTATTCATTATTAGTAGACTACACCCATCCTTCAACCAGCAGGATGGCCTCAAGCTGCACCCCAATTATCTAGAGGATGGTCACTGGACCTGAAATGTTAACTCTACTTTCAGATTTTGTCCCAAATTATCTGCTAGTCCTACTTAAACTCTTCACCAGTTTCAGTGCTGGTGGTCAAACACTTCTTCAGGAGTGCTTTTTCTCCTTGCAAATTACATCAGGAAACCAAGTCAAAGAAACTACACTCTACACCTCCACTGTACAACAGTTTGGTTTGGCATTACCCATGACATCACATAATACTTTTTCTGGGATGTATGAATAGCTTTATTAATAAAGACAGTACAGGGTGTAATTATAAGCAACAGTAAATAATGTTCTTTTTCCAGATTTAGATTAGGAATGGTCATTTAAGTAAGCTATTGGAAGACCAGTACTGCATCTGGACTACAATTGAGGCTTCAAGCAATTGGGAAAAAATTGGAATAAAACCGTGACTATTGTTAAGTTTGCCTTCACATTACACAAGCTGGTATTTGAATATTATTGATCAAAGAAATTTTTTTGAAGACTCCTTCCAAAGTGAGAATGGGGTAACAGGAAAACAAATCAATATCAAACAACACTGCATTCACCTAGTCATCACAATTGGGACCTTCTGCTGGGTCATTAGTTATTAGTTAGATGCAGGAACAATGCACAAGTTTTCCCCTGCAAAAACTGATCCACTGAAAACATCCCAACATTATCCTGAATTAGATGTCCTTAGTGGGACAAACTAGGACAGAACAGTCAATTAGTATGGTTCAAATATTCACTGGATAAACTTGGAGGACTGTGATGGGTTTCATTGACATCCACTCAAAAGTAATAGAAAAAAAATTATGTTCAATTGTTAGATTTTGACTTGCAATTCCAAATTTGTCTTCTGTGGCTAGTTCTTTCCAGAGAGTGTGAAATTCATTTGATTGTGCAGCCAAGAGTGTTCAAAAATTCCAACCCCTACACTTCTATCTCTATAGTAATCGCTTGAATTCATCTCACCATACAGAGTGCTTGTTTGAAAAAAAACAATGAATCAGGTACCCCAAATTTTGTACAGGACGTGCTAAATTTTAACAAGGCTTAGTGCAGTGAAAGTAAGGAGTAGGTACAACGCACAGATTCTGAGCATACAACATCCAAACCATGTAAACCAAGAAAAAATATGACAGCACAATCACTTTCATTTCTGATCCACAGTCAACTTAATTAAGAATATAGATTAAAAATTGATGACCACTTCAGTAATAAATTATGCTTCCATTGTAAATTTATAAAACCTACATTTCCAATTTAGTCTTGCTGTAAAGTTTAACATGTTGATTCTTGATCTAGATTAATGTTACATCCTTTCTGAAATATTGTTAATGTGCAGAGATTATTTGTTGCTTAGCCTTGTTTAGAGGGATTTCAATAACCATAAAGTCTTCAGCTAGTGTAACTTCCTGTCCTTCCAAAACCAGCTTAGCCTGTGTCTTCAGTTCCGTTACATCATCATCGCCTGCATTTGTAAGGGCTGTAGGCTTGTACCTTTGACTGAAGTGAGTAAGGACCAGCCGTTTAACTTTACATGATTTTGCAAATTCTGCAGCAGTCTTTGGAGTGCAGTGTCCATGCTCTTCAGCCTTGTCTGACTGATTGTCATCTAGCGTGGCCTCATGTACCAGCACATCTGCATCAATGCAAAGGTTCTTACTCACGTCGCCCACAACACGTGAGCAATCCCCCAAAATACATATTTTCCGACCTGGAAGGGGATCTTCCAGTACATCCATGGGAAAAATTGTAACTCCATTGTTTAGAGTGATGGTTTGTCCATTTTTTAGTTTCCCATATAAAGGTCCTGGTTGAACACCTATAATAATCCAAACCATATAAAATTAATGGAAGTTAAAAATGGGTGAGTAAAAAGTAGAAACGAGACACAAAAATACATAACATGTATTTTTAAATTTTAAGATAATTCTTTTTGGCAGCATTACCAGACTGATGCACCATTGTGATCCACAAACAAATTGAATACTGTACAGAGAGAAGGACCCACTGTGCAGACAAAGAAAGATGGCCCTAAAAATTAAACAGTCAAATCTGGAAATACGCAAAGCAATGCTAATTCCAGCCACTCAAAAAGAGGATCTCCGATGATGTAGAGGAGGAAAAGTAGTGCTTTTGGTAAGCTGTGGTACCTTCAATTTTTCCTTTAAACACTGATATAATCACCACTTTCCAAGTCTTTCACAAAAGTTATTATTATGGAACAAAGCGTTTTTACCATCAATGCCATAGACATGGATATTCCAACAAAATACAATGTGAGGAAATTACAAAGCAAAACCACTAGTGAATACTTCCACAAGCCATACTTTTCACAGAATGATTACAGCACAAAAGATGACCTTACAACCTGTCAATCCAGCTCTCTGCACATGCAGTTTAACCAGACTCATTCTGTAACCCTATCCTTGTAGCCCAGATAATTTTTCCAATCTAATTTCCCCAATCTAATTTCCTTTGAAAGCCACGACTGAATCTACACCATACCCTGCAGTCTCAGTGCCCTCATTGAGTTAAGAAATAAATTCTTTTGGAAGTTTTGCAAACCACATAAAATCAGCACCTTCTGGTTCTCAATGCTTCTGTCAATAGCAAGCTTTTGTTCATCGACTTTATATTCCATATAATGTGAAGAGCGCTATCAAATTTCCATTTTATGTTTTATTCTCGAAGTACAATTCCACTTGCCCAATCTATCCATGTAACTGATGTCACTCACCCCCCCCACCCCCAGAACCATGCTCAAAGATCGTTACTGCACCATCTCTAAAGTCTTCACACTCTTCCAAAGTGCTATGTCCATAATTGTATACAACACTACATCTGAGCCACACCAAATTTTTAATACAAGTTTATTGGAACATTTTTGCTTTGTGCTCTATGTCACTCTCCATAAAATTCAGGATTCTCTATGTCTCTTAATCACTCGCTCAACCTGCCCGACCACCTTCAATGATTTCTGCACAAATACTCCCAGGGTTATACAAGTTCCCATAGCACAGTAGTTATCAAATTCATCTCAGATGTAAGTGTGATCCTCAGCAAAAATGTTACATCCCGAGGTTTCTCTTTTCCAAAGCATCCTTTGGACATGTATCCTTTAGTCCATATTCCCTCCTTTATCTTTCTACCAAAATGCACCACTCTGCATTTCTCTGCATCAAAATACATTGGTTACACGATCACCCATTCCACCAGTCTATGCCCTCTTAAAGTCCTTTATTAACCAGGAGTTGTTGGTTGGCTTGCCGAGCTGACTAGTTTTCAGGCAAACATTTCGTCCCCCTTCTAGGTGACATCTTCATTGCTGCCTAGCCTCCAGTTAAGCACTGTTGTCTGTCCCATCCTGAATTTGTGGGGTCCGGTCTGTTATGGTGGATGGTTGGTTCTGGTCTTGCTCTGTAATGGTATGTAGAT
>JAHRHZ010000248.1:24446458-24514683 GCA_024137785.1 Ginglymostoma cirratum | reverse complement strand
CCGAAACGTCAAGTTTTCCTGCTCCTCTGATGCTGCTTGACCTGCTGTGTTCATCCAGCCCCATGCTTGTTACACTGGAGAGTAATTATGATTATTGGAAGTCAATCATCACAGCCATACGGCATTACTGCAGGAGTTCCTTAAAACAGTGCCCCAGGACCAGCCACCTTCAGCTACTTCATTAATGACCGTTCCTCCATCATAAGGTATGAACTGGAGATTTTCACTTGACAATTGCACAATACTTAGAGTGGCATTGCAGCTCAGTGGTTAGCACTGCTGCTTCACAGCACCAGGGTTCGGTCCCAGCCTCGAGCGACTGTCTGCACATTCTCCCCATGTCTGTGTGGGTTTCGTCTGGGTGCTGTGGTTTCCTCCCACAGTCCAATGATATGCAGGTTAGGTGGATTGGCTATGCTAAGTTGTTCATAGTGGATAGGGTGGGAAACGCAGGGATAGGGGTAGGGGGTGGAGGTGGGGCAGAAATGCAGGGACAGGGTAGGGGGTGGGTGTGGGTGGGATGCTCTTCAGAGGGTCAGTGTAGACTGGATGGGCCAAATGGCCTGCTTCCCGCAGTGTAGGGATTCTGTGACTATGTTCAACAAGATCTGGTGACCTCCAAGAGAAAATTAGAAGGGATCAGACAGGAAATTGTTCACCCAGAAGGCGTGATGATCTGAAAATCACGGCCTGAAAAGGTGATTAAAAAGCAGTAATCCACGCAACATTCAAAAACGTGAGCGTGCAGAACAAAGTCTGTAACCAGCAGGCATAACGTGACCAAAATCTGAAGTGTACCTGACCGGGTACTTGCCATCCAGCATGACCTCTGTGTTGAAAATTTCTGTACTTTCGTGTTTCTTCCACACAGACAGAGTAGTTTGGGACAGAAGGGGCACAGGAGCATAGAGGTGGGTGAAAAAAAAGGGAAGGGCCCGCTGCCTACCTGCTCTCAGTTGGCTCCGCATGAACTGAGTCTGAGTACCCTCTCCGCAATCGAAAAGCCAGCACTCGCCTTCGTAGCGCAGCGCCACAGCCGAGGCCCCGCGGCTAGGGGATGGATACGCCGAGCCGGTGCCCAGGAAAGTCAACTCCATCGCCATGGTGGCCCAAACTGTTCTGCGCATGCACACTGCACGACCAAAACCGGGACCCGCCCCTTCGCACCCTACCCTTTCCATTGGTCCATTCCTACAAACATTTCCACCAATCAAACGCCAATATCCATTGATTGACGTATTAGGCTAAAGCTGCTCCTCAGAGATGAGCAAAAACAGAAGTTGCTGAAAAAGCGCAGCAGGTCTGGCAGCGTCTGTGGGGAAAGAGAATCAGAGTTAACGTTTCGGGTCCGGTGACCCTTCCTCAGTTCTGAGGACGCTGCCAGACCTGCTGAGCTTTTCCAGCAACTTCTGTTTTTGTTACTGATTTACAGCATCCGCAGTTCTTTCGGTTTTTATGAACAAGGTGCTGGTCACTGAACGAAAACAAAAGAAAAGAACTGCGGATCCTGGAAATCGGAAACTAAAACATCAATTGCTGGAGAAAATTCAGCAGGTCTGGCAATACCCGTGGAGAGAAAGCAGAGGTTTCAGGTCAAGTGATCCTTATTTACAACATTCTTCAGCAATGTGTTGGTGCTCAGTTGAAGTCTGTCATCTTTCTACTTGGTGTTGAGCTGGATTTGTGTCGACTCAGACCCAATATTATTTTGGGATAACAAGGTGTAGAGCTGGATGTACACAGCAGGCCAAGCAGCATCAGAGGAGCTGGAAGGCTGACGTTTCGGGCATAGACCCTTCTTCAGAAATTCTTTTTCAACTACTGACTGCACAGGAGACCATTCAGTCTATCTACACTGGTTCTATTACTTAATGCCAGTCACAGCCCATCCAGTCTGTACAATTCCAAAACAAGGACATAACTATTTTAATCTCATAGCCTGTTTTCCTCATATCCCTGCACACCATTTTTACCTAAATAATCATCCAGTCATTTTAAATACCTCAGTTGAACCTGTCCACATTTCCAGGCAGTGTGTTCCATACCCTAACTGTACAAAGAATGTTTTCTTACATCACCCTTGTTTGTTCACACTTCACTAAGTATTCCAGTTGTGGTCTGATTAATGCCTTGTATAGTTTTAGCAAGATTTTCCTTTTTTTTTAAATACTCTACTCTCCTTGAAATGAAGGTTCCATTTCCTTGCCCTATTATCTGCTGAACTTGGACTGGGGAAGACAGGTTTAACATTCTATCTACCTGTGAAAATGTTTCTTATCTATATTGAAAGGAAGACCCTCTTATTAAGCTTATTTCCTTAGTTTTAGTCTCCCCAGAAAAGGAAATATCCACCTAGTATTCATGCTGTTTCAAGATCTTGTATGTTTCAATAGGATCACCTCTTTTTACATAGAATTGTACAGCACAGGAACAGGAACAGGCCCCTCAGCCCACACTGTTGGGCCGAACATGATACCAAATTAAACTAATCCCCCTTCTGCCTGCCCTTGGTCTATATCCCTCCATTCCTTGCATATTCATGTGCTTATCTAAAAGCCTCTTAAACACCCTTAACGTATCTGCCTCCTCCACCACCCAATACTGGCAGTGTGCTCCACACACCTACCAGACTGTAAAAAAAATTGCCCCTCATCTCCTTTGAACTTTCCCCTCTCACCTTAAATGCATGTTTCCCCCACCCTTAGTTTTAGACATTTCAACTCTGGGTAAAAGATTCTGATCATCAACCCTATCTATGCATCTCAAAATTTTATAGACTTCTACCAAGTCTCCCCTCAGCCTCTGCTGCTCCAGAGAAAACAACTTGAGTTTTTCTAGCCTCTCCTTATGGCTCATACCCTCTAATCCTGGCAATTCTCTTCTGCACCCTCTCCAAAGCCTTCACATCCTGCCTGTAATGTGGCGACCAGAATTGAACGCAATACTCTAAGTGTGGTGTTAACCAAAGTCTTATAAAGCTGCAACATGACATCCTGACTTTTGTACTCAATTCCCCAACCAATAAAGGCAAACATGTCATACGCCTTCTTCACCACCCAATCTACTTGTGTAGCCACTTTCAGGGAGCTATAGAATTGGACCACAAGATATCTCTGTACATCAATGCTGTTCAGGGTCCCGACATTAACCGTATCTATTCTTGTAAACGCCAAAGGATATAAATAACCTCAAAAACTTTTCTTCATGGGATTGGCCCATAGTCCTAAGATTGAGTCAAGTGAAACTTTTCTGAAATGCTTCGAAAGCAATTATATATTTTTTTCCAAAGAGCCTAAAGCTGTACACCTTACTCCAGATGTGGTCTCACCAAGACCCTGTGCAACTGCTGTAAAACTTCCCTACTTTTATAAAAACCAAAAGAACTGCACCAGGAATACTTGCTACCAGACAGTCAAATGTTATCTTGACAAACAGACTAAATACATTTAAGGGCAGATTAAATATACGTCCAAAATAAGAAAAGAAATAAGGTTAAGCTGAAAGTTAGATAAGGAAGGTTAATGGAGGTTCAAATAGGAATTTGAATCCAGCCTGAACTGATCTGGCTGAATAAATTATTTTTCTGATATATATTCTACTTGATGTTTTATTTCATAAAGAAACGTGGACTTGCCAGTGACCCACTTCCCTAATTATCCTTTTGAACCGAGGGTTTTGTGAGGCCATTTCAGAGTCAACCACATCACAGTGACCCTGGTGTTATGTGTAAGCCTGACCAGGGAAGGATGGCAGATTTCCTTTCCTCAAGGACCTTGGTTAATCAGATGGATTTTCACAACCATTGATGCCAGGTTCATGGTCCATGGTTAATGAGTCCAGCTTTATATTCCAGACTTTTTAATCAAACATAACTTCCACCAACTGTTATGGTAGGAATTGAAACCATGCCCCCAGAGTATTAACCTGGATTACTAGTCCAGTGACATCACCATTAACTATCAATTCAGACAATTTTGCAAGAGGAAACCAACTAATCGGCATCTACTATGTCAAACATTTGACTGAAATTTCAATTCTTCTTTCATCAATTGCCAGAGATAAGCAATCCTCACTCTTCCCACTAAAATGGGAGAGATTTCACACTTACCACGATTGCCATTTTGTTTCATTACTTAACTGGGTTAAATCCTTTTGAAATCTCCTCAACGCTCGTTTTCCAATCTAGCTTGGTGTTGTTCACCTACCTGGATATATTATGTAAATTTTTTGAAGTTATTGATAAAGATAAGAAATAATTGGGTCCAAACAGTCCATGTTTGACATGATACCGTGATTGCAGATCCCATGCAGTCTCCCAATATCAGGTCAAACCACCTGCTGACTACAACATAACACTCCCCACCCATCCCACCTCCAACATCATCCTCAGCTGATAAATCATCACTCCTCCATATTGAATAGCACTTGGAGGCAGCACTGAGATTGGAAAGGGTGCAGAATGTACACTGCTTGGCGAACTTCTATGTTCATCACCAAGAGTGGCTCAGCAAAACCACTGATCGAATTGGTTGGGTCCTAAAGGACATAGTTGCTAGACTGGGTCTGCAGCAGATGGCTTGGGATCCAACAAGAGAGCAAAATATATTTGATCTCATCCTTACCAGTCTTCCGGCTACAGATGCATTTGTCCATGACTGCATCAGTACAAGTGAACACCGCACAGTCCTTGTAGAAACCAAGTCCCAACTTCACATTGAGTCTTCACATTTTACTGTGTGAGAGACACAATAACCACATTAAATGTAACTGACTGAACAGATCTAGCAATTCAAGATTGGGCATCTATAAAATACTATGGGCCATCAGCAGTAACTGAATTATATTCCTACACAATCTACAATCTCTCAGCCTGGTATATCCCGCAAGGTACCATCAAGATAGGGGATCAACCCTGGCTCCATAAAGAGCAAAGGAGGACATGGCAGGAGCAGCACAAGGCATACCTAAAACTGAGGTGTCAACCTGATTTAGCTACCAAGCAGGACCACTTGCATGCCAAATGGCAAAAGCAACAAGTGATGGACAGAGAAAAGTGCTTCCACAACCAACGGATCAGATCTAAGCTCTAAGGTTCTGCCACATCCAGTACTCAATGGTGGTGGACAATTAAAATCTCACTGGAGAAGATGGGTCCACAACTATCCCCATCCTCAATGAATGAAGAGCCCAATACATCATTGCAAATGATAAGGCTGAAACATTCGCAAAAGTCTTCAGCCAGAGGTGTTGAGTGGATGATCCTAGCATCACAGATGCCAGATGCCAGTTTTCAGTCGATTTGATTCACTAAACATGATACCAAGAAACATCTGGAGGCGCTGGATACTGCAAAGGCTACAGACCCTGACAACATTCTTACAATAATACTGAAGACACGTGTTCCAGAACTTTTTGCACCCCTAGCCAAGCTTGTCCAGTACAGCTATAACACTGGCATCAAACCAAGTGGAAAGTTGCAGATATGTCCTGTACACAATGAGGAGAAATCCAACCAGCCAATTCGATCATCAGTAGAGTGATGGAACGTGTCATCAATGGTGCTATCCAGCAGCACTTGTTTACCAATAACCCACTCAGTGACATCTAGTTTAGGTTCCACCAGAGCTCCGCAGCTCCTGACCTGGTTGCACCATTGGTTCAAACAGACAAAAGGTCTGTATTTCAGAAGGGAGGTGAGTGTGACTGCCCTTGACATCAAGGCCATGTTCATTTTAAGACAAAAATACCAATAGCTGAAAAAGCTCAACAGGTCAGGTAGCATCTGGGGACAGAAATCAGAGTTAACATTTCGGGTCGAGTGACCCTTCCACAGAACTCAAGTTCAGTGATTTACAGCATCCACAGTCCTTTAGGTTTTAATGTTTCTTTCATTTTAAGCTCTTATGATCAAATAAGTTTTGGATTGATGATACTTTTGAACTGCTCCCTGTTTTAGTACTGACTTTCAGTTGATTGTAAAAGATGCTCTCATTGTCACAATCATGGGAACACTGAATACAATCCAATTTTCACAGGAGATTTCTTTAACATCACTGGGGAAAAGGGGGCTTGTTGATTTCTTCCTCAACCGTGCCTAAGGATACTAATCCATTGCACATCCTTTCCGGCTCCTGGGGGACATTGCACACTAGCTTTGCTTCACTACATAGAGATGGAACAGTGGGGAAGGCACTCTTAATTACGTTCCCAAGGTTACTATTATCTTGTACTATAGCTGTCTCAGCTGTTGTTTTGATTTTAGCTACCTCAGGGGAGAAGTCGATGATGCATTTCAACATCGATATCCATTTGTTCCTTTCATTAATTCCTTTGAAAGCCTATCAAGGACACACAATTAGCATCACAAATTTCTACAATTTTCACTTACACCTCGTTACTGATAATTCTAACTATTCCATGAAACGTTCAGTCATATTTTAAAATATCCTATAATGACTTCCTGTTTTATTTTATGAATTATTATTCAATGTGTTTAACTACAATCTGATTTACAGCTTCTCAACCTTAAAGCCAATTAAACCTTGATTTCTCTGATATCCCACTTCTAACACCACTGTTGTTTTTGGTGGGTTCGTGATCACAGGTACCTAATATCAGCATTTAGACAACTTCTAGCAATTTTCTGATAGCCTATTGAGAAGCCGCAATTTAGATATGATACATTTGATAATTAGATAAAGAATGTATACAACCGTGATAATTAGGGTTGGTTCATGATAGCAGAGGACAAACAGGCTGTTCGCGCAAAATGTGTTATCTTGTTAAAGTTGTATGGGCAGCATTTTGCCCTCGAGCCAAAATGTTAGGGAACTCTTCAGTCTTCCATCTGAGAAAGCAACTCTCCAAGGGCTACTTAATGAGGACCACTGCCTACGAGATTTGCCTAATAAGAACTGCTCTCAAGACTGCCCAATGTGAACTGCCCCTCTGCTCCTGACCAGTTGTTATATCGTATGTCCAGGGGTCGATTATTTCCTGTGTCAATCAATTGTCTGAACTCTTTTGGCTAATGGTCATGACATTGGACGACAATTGTTCCCTTACCTGTCTTCAGCTGAACCTTAGTTTACTATTTGAGGAACAAATACTTATTTTTGAAATTAACAGAGATTAGAATACTGTTCAATGGGTGTTGTTAATCAGTGTCTCCATAATTCTTCTTCTATTTTCATACACTAAAATTGTGGAAATTAATGACTGATTTAATAACTATCGGATGAAATTGCACACTACACAGCAAATATGAGGGAACTACAGTTTTTAAAGGACCCTGATTTTCAACAGTCCACCACTTCGAGAAGGAAATATCTTGTTGACTTTTGCCAACTAATTCTTAATTGAATTTACCCTAGAAATAAATACATTACAACTGATTATACATTGTCTTAGATTCTCCCTTCACCTATACTCATCTTGTGGATTTTTCTTTAGTATATTTCCCACCCCCCGTCCAAAGCCTTCTAACCATCGCAGTCATGATGCACTTTAGAAATTCAAAGATTCTTCGATAGCACCTTCCAAACCCATGACCATTGCCGGAGGAGTACAAAGGCAGCAGACACATGGGATCACACCAACTGCAAGTTCCCTGCAAGCCACTTATAATCTGGACTTGGAAAAATATCGCCGCTCCTTCACTGTTGCTGAGTCAAAATAACTGGAATTCCCACCTCCACAGCATTGAAAGTGTAGCCAACCAAAGAGGCAGCTCACCAATATCTCCAGGGCTACTACAGATGCACAAAAAAAAAATGCTGGCCCAACCAGTGGCGCCCACATCCTGTGAGTGATTTAAAAACTGCCTGTTGTGCCACTAGTAATAGCCGTCACATCCAAAATGGCCTGTTCAACCCCAGTTGTCTGTTAATTGATTGTGTGCGCCCTAATCTTAATGCAATACCATGACAAGGGTCTCTTATCAAATGTCTTAGGAAAATTCAAATTTTCTATATCCACTTGTTCTCACTCATCTACAAAGACACCACAACCCCAGAAAAACCAACTGTTTTATGAATTGACACAGCTACGTTGATTCTTGTTATTATATTTTCAATGACAGATACTAGCTTTTACTCATGTCAGGTTACCTGGTTTCTGTTATTTGAGAAAAGAGGAACAGAGTTACAATTGTTACTTTCTCATCTATCAGGGATTGTTTTATAATATGGAGAACTTTAGAAAGTCAAAACCAATGCATGCATTGGGGACAGTTTTAAAACAGAAAACTATTGGGTTCATAATGAGAGAGGTGGGGTATTAGGTGTGAACTTACCTGTGTCTTCTGCCTCAGCATGGGCTCCAGTCAAACAGAGAGCAAGTCTATCACAACTTTGTTTCCAGGTGAGGAATAGTTTGGAATTCAATACCAAAGCATGGAGGTGGGTGTGGGGTGAAAGAAAAAAAAAAAAAAAAAAAAAAAAAATCACAATTTTCAGTTTCCTTGGGCCTTACCAACATACCTACTCCAAGCAGGTGAGGAAAGTTAAAATGCAGTCCTCTCTTTTGAATGTCAGAGTCCAGGAAATTTATTTCAGTATCATTGATTTCTCCAGCACTTTTTCTTTGCAAATATCAATTACTTCATGTTCTTCGATCTCACTGAACTCTGTTTCCTTTCAGTTCCACAGCTTTTTGTTTTGCATCTTCTACAAGTTTAAAGTCTGGAAAAAGCGGATTTTGAGAGGTTAGCATGGAACTTTGAAGGAGGCAATCCCAAACAACTATGGAAAATAAGAAGGGGAAACATTAGCCTGAGTGTCAAAAAGGTACAAAAGCAAAATATTGCAGATGTTGTAAAGCTGAATTAACAACAGAACATGCTGGAAATATCTTGTAAAGTAGCATCTTTGGAGGAAAAGCAAGTTAACACTCCATTTGATATTTTCTAACCAACCTGCTCAGATATTATTACACACCTTTGATATAGGTAGGACTTAAACCCAGGCCTCCTGGATCAGAAATTGGGTCACTACCATTGTGCCACAAGAACACTAACTTTTGTTTTGATAAGGCGCCTCATAATTGATTAATAAAGTCAGGGAATGAGAGTTAGGGACAAATTAATTGCTAGCTGGCTTCAAGGTAGAAGGCGGAGTATCGGAATAAAGGATTGTAACTTAGTGGCAAAAGTTGGAAATGGTGTTTAAGGATCAGAGCTGCAACCACTGCTATTCACAATTTACATTTATAATTTGGACTTGAGAATCAAAAACAATTTTTAAATTTGCAGATTATATTGCTGATCCTTATTTGGCGTAAGCAATATTGAAGACAGGCAAACTATGGGAGAACATTATTCTTGCAGAACGGACAAATAATTGGCAAGTGAAATCAAAATCAACTGTGAAGTTGTACATTATGGTGGCAAAAATAGGGAGAACACATTACTCAAAACTCAACAAATCTAGGTGGAGTAAAAGATCAAGTGGATTGAGTGAACACACACACACGAACATAAGAACTAGGAGCAGGAATAGGCCATCTGGCCCCTCGAGCCTGCCCCACCATTTAATAAGATCATGGCTGATCTTTTTGAGACTCAGCTCCACTTACCCGCCCACTCACCATAACCCTGGATTCCTTTACTGTTCAAAACTTTATCTAGCCTTGCCTTAAAAACATTCAGCGAGGTAGCTTCAAATGCTTCACTGGGCAGGGAATTCCACAGATTCACAACGCTTTGGGTGAAGAAGTTCCTCCTGACCTCAGTCCTACATCTGCTTCCCCTTATTTTGAGGCGATGCCCTCTAGTCCTAGTTTCACCTGCTAGGGGAAACAACCTCCCTGCCTCCACCTTATCCATTCCCTTCATTATCTTATATGTTTCTATAAGATCTCCCCTCATTCTTCTGAATTCCAATGAGTATAATCCCAGTCTATTCAGTCTCTCCTCATAATCTAACCCTCTCAACTCTGGAATCAACCGAGTGAATCTCCTCTGCACCCCCTCCACTGCTCGTGTATCTCTTCTCAAGTAAGGAGACCAAAACTGCACACAGTACTCCAGGTGTGGCCTCACCAGGACTCTATACAGCTGCAGCATAGCCTCCCTGTTTTTAAACACACAAACGTTGTGGTACAGGAGGCTAATGAAAAAAAAAAGGCACTTAAATACAGAAGTTAGACCACTTCTAATGGGTGCATAAGTGTGCACAGTTCTGGCCAGACAATAGAAAGGAGCTCCAGGGAGATGAAAAGACTGGGGGCTAGGATTGGTGGTCACTCGGTTAGTTTGCAGGTGAAAAAGATTAGCTGAGTAGTTGACAATGATGAAGGTGGTCTTTGGTTATAGGAGTATATGGACAGATGTGTCAGATAGGCAGCTCAGTGACACATGGAATTTAACCCTGCTTAAATGTGAATGATACACTTTGGAAGAAGCAACAAGACAAAATGAATGACAGGGCGCTAATAAGCTCAGAGGAATAGAAGGATCTTGGGATGCTTGTCCTTAAATCCATGAAGGCAGCAGGATAGGTTTATAAGGGTGGTTAAGGTGACAAAGAACACTTGCCTTTATCAGTCTTGACATGGATTAAAAGAGTAGGGAGGTCATATTGGCACTGTACAAAACTTTGGTTAGGCCACAGCTGAACTACTGTGCACAGTTCTGGTCATCACAATAATAGGATGGGTGTGATTACACTGGACGGAGGGAGTACAGAGGAGATTCACCAGGATGTTGCCTGGCATGGAACATTTTAGGCATGAAGTGAGGTTGGATAAGCTCGGGGTGTTTTCTTTAGCAAAGAGAAGGCTGAGACCTGATAGAGGTGTAGAAGGTTATAAAGGGGCATAGGTGGGTTGCACAGGAAGCAGCTGTTCCCCTTAATTGAAGGTTCAATAACTAAGGCAGAATAATTTTAAAGGTGAAAAACAGGAAGTTTGAGGAGATTTGAAGAAATTTTTTCATCCAGGGGGTGGTGGGAGTCTGGAATGCACCGCTTGGGAGGGTAAGCCGGATGGGAAACCTCAATCTTTAAAAAGTACTTGAATGAGCACATGAAAAGGTCTCAACACTCTAGGTTATGGGCCAAGTGCTGGAAAGTGGGCCCAGTGTAGATTTTGTAGTTTTCGTTGATGGACCAAAGGAACATTTCTGTATCCTATAATTCTGTACACTGGAGGGGGTGCAGAGATTTACAAAAACTGATACCATAATGAAATGGGCATATCTGTCTGGAAAGAATTGAAATGGGGTGATCTACCAGAGATCTTTAAAATGATGAAAGACTTCAATAGTGGATATACAGAGAATGTTTCCTTCTGAGGGGAACAGCTTAAGTAGAACTATCAAGGTAAGGTAGTTGCTAATGGAATTCAGAAGAAATCTCTACCCAAAAAGCACCAAGAATGTGGAACCCAGTACCATGGTGTGGTTAAAGGCAAGCTAGACAAGCATCTGAGGCAGAAGAAAATAGATGGTTTCAGTGAAAGATCAGAAAAGATGGGAGGAAACTCAAATGAAGTACAAACATCAACATAGAATCCATTTGACCTGACCAGCCTGTCATTTATCCTATGTAACTTCACCATCCTGATATTTTCTCTTATCTAAAAATCTATTTAATTCAGTCTTGCATGTACTGAGTGACTGGTCATGCACCTCTGGGGGGGAAAAAAAATTTGAAGATTCACATTTTGACTGAAGACATTTTTCCTCATCCTTTTCAAATGGCTGCTCATTTATTTTGCAACTTTCCACAAGCTCTAGACTCCCCAGCCTATGTAAACACAGTGTGGGGCTGGATGAACACAGCAGGCCAAGCAGCATCATAGGAGCAGGAAAGCTTGATGTTTCAGGCCTAGACCCTTCATCAGAAATGGGGGAGGGGAAGAGGGTTCTGAAATAAAGAGGGAGAGGGGGAGGCGGAAAGAAGATGGATAGAGGAGAGGATAGGTGGAGAGGAGGCAGACAAGTCGAAGAGGCGGGGATGGAGTTGCAGTGGGAGAGAGATTCCCTGAGGTTTGTCCGGAGGGAGGAGTGTAACTTCTTCAGGGTAGGCATCCTTAGAAGAGGCTTCGCAGTGGGGTTAAAATTGTATCAGAGATAAAATGTACTGCAGATGCTGCAGAATCCGAGATAACAAGGTGTGGGGCTGCCCTGAAGTTACCCTCCTCCCTCCAGACGAACCTCAGGGAATCTCTCTCCCACTGCAACTCCATCCCTACCTCTTTGACTTGTCTGCCTCCTCTCCACCTATCCTCTCCTCTATCCAACTCTCCCTATTTATTTCAGAACCCTCTTCCCCGCCCCCATTTCTGATGAAGGGTCTAGGCCCGAAACGTCAAGCTTTCCTGCTCCTATGATGCTGCTTGGCCTGCTGTGTTCATCCAGCCCCATGCTTGTTATCTCGGATTCTCCAGCATCTGCAGTACCTTTTATCTCTTATGTAAACACAGTCCCCGTATTTAATCTAACAAAGTGTCTTAAGGATAGAGGTCTAATGGTTCTTAATTCAAGGAAATACACTTCTAATTGACTAACTTTCTTCTTAAAAGTTTCTTCCCATCATGCCAAGAGGATTAAGTTTAATCCAATTTAACTGCACTCCTTCAGGTGGTGCTAGTGTATTGGTCATGTCACACTAAATCAGAGGTTCAAACTGAGGCTTAGGGGATAGATACTTCAATCCTACCTTGGCAGCTAGTTAGAATTTTTTTTAAAATCAAATTATCAGGTGGAAGATGAGAAAATGTAAAGTTAATCACTTTACGGCTCTTGTGGCACAGTGATAGTGATCTCCACTCTGGGCCAGAAGATCCAGTTCAATTCTTAACTGCCCTAGAGTTTGTGATAACCATCTGTAGAGTTATTTTAAAATCAATCTATTCCTAAATAAAGGGGAAAACTACAGAACTCCAGTTGTAGTCTCAAGGTCTTTTACAGTTGTGGAAAGACTTCATATTCCAAACCATTTGTGGTATTGTTTTTATATTTGTTCACAGGACCTGGGTGCCACTGGCTGGGCCAGCGTTTGTTACCAAATCCAAACAGCCCTCTAGGTTTAACGGCTACCACACTACTTTCTTTAATTGTTTATTGCACCTACAAGTTAACTTCCATAGATTAGTATTACAAGATCACCCCAGGACCTTCAATGTCCATTTTCTCCTGTCTCTCATTTAAAAATAGCCTGCTTTTCTGTTGTTACAAATGAAGTGGATAACTTCCTGTGAAGGTTTTATTCCTCAAAAGAAATTATACACATTAGATTATTATTGAAGCAATTATTGTCACTGATGAAACAATTGGGCCCTCAGAAAGCATGACAAATTTCAGTTCACGTGGGACATTGTCAGAACTCTATATAGCATGTTACAAGGAAATGGGTTCCTGTACTTAACTAGCTTTAAATTTTAACAAACACGAATACAAAAGATACTGGAAACTGTTTTATTATTTCAGTAATAAGCAATTACAGACAAACACCAATACATAACACATGGGCCATCAGTAAATCTGCCAATGTTGTTCACATTCAATGTAAAGACTTCATGAAGAAAAGTTGTTAAATCACAAAGCCTACATTCCAAGGCAGGGGAATCAAGAATCATGGTTAAAAAAAAAAAAATCAGTATGGTGTCAAGAAGTTACCACTGATAATCAATAAATAAATCTTTACCATATGCAAGCATGTCTTTCAGTGCATTCCATTTCTGACAAGTGTTTTGGGTAAACCAGAGACAAAAGTTTTAGGTAACAATGCCCAAGATCACAAAGTCCTATTTATGAAAAATGATTAATCCAAATGCAGGATTTGAATTGGAAAGTGCTTTGAGAACCTTCCTGGTTTTTCTTGCAGACAGCTATTTCTCTTCCCATATTTCTCTGAACACTACCGATCATAATTGTGTTAAAGCTTCAAAAAGTATTACAGCTATAGTCCATTTTAAAAGTTACTGATCTCAAAAATATACATCTACACTTCACTGGTGTAGACACATTCAACAGGCCCAATCAACAGCCTCAAAACATACTAGTGCCATTCCAGCCCAATTCTTTGCAACCATCTCCAGGATTTCAAAGTGACCAGAAATTGCACTCCTTTATTATCATGCAAGCAAATGATGGAAGAGGTCAACACTAAAGGTTTAAAATGAGCAACTAATTTGCTACCATTTGGTTTTTATCTTAGGAAAGTTCAAATTAATCCCATTTAGTTGACACTCAGCTAGTCCAGATTTAGAGCAAACACGTACAAGACATTCAAAATTGCACACATGTTCTTTTAAATTGCTATTTGCCTCGTATGGATTCAGTTTTTCCACCTAAAGCCACCCTTTCCATCACACAAAGATTCAACCTTTGCAGAATAGCTACCAACTGAAACTTAGAAGTGAAACAAATCTAACTACCCTGTAATCCAATATCCCTTAGTGACTACTCAAGAACTCATTTTTTCATTTACTTTGTAATGAATTAGGTAAAGGTATATTTCAAGCCAAGGATTTTGAGCAGAAAGTTCCTACAGGAGTTTGTCAAGTGCACCGTGAGGTAGGCTCAGGCAATAAATTGGATCTTTTCAGAAATCTGTAAAAAGGGGTCAGCCAGCATATTGACACAAATAGACCAACATTAACTCTGTACATGTTGGCAGAATCATTAATATTCCAACCTTATCACCAATGGTTTAATACCCAAAAAAGTATTTAAAAAACCATGACAAGCAAATCAGTGCTCTTGTTTTCCTTTTCAAATATCAGCCAGCTGATTAACTCATGATACAAAAGCAAGATACCCTAAATCTGGAAAGAATATGCTGAAAGTTCTCAGTCAGCATTGATAGAGACTGGAACAGAGAAGTTTACTGCTGTTTCTTGCACATGTTGAGACCCAAAAATTTACAGAATTTCTGTTTTTAATCTTTTATTCCTGACAGTTCTGTCCTTCAAGTTCACCATATAGTATCCAAAATATGATTCAATATGTAAAAATAAATCAGAATCTTCAGGTATGTCTTCCAATTACAAACTTCACAGTTATAGAAAATGTTATCATTTCCTGGATACTCGCAACCCTTACACCCAACATATAGTGAAAAGTTTTAGAATTTCAGAGGAAAGGAGTATCATACCTAATGCTTCTTTGATGATTTACCAGTAAAATACAGATTTCCAAAAGGTGACAGAACATTTATTTTTAAATGCATACAAGGTACTGCAACATTGAACTTGACTCAGTACCCAGGCTCTCGAGTTAAGTTAAAAACTTCAAGATTTCAGCACACAAATGAGACAGATTCAGGTATTCCTGCTTTGTTGGAGGGACCATCTTTCAGATCAAAGATTAGAGAAATCTGTATTTCAAACTGGTAACTGCATTTGGTACAGAACAATGGCTACATCATCGAAAGACTAAATTAGCTATAAAGTACTTGGGGACATTCTAAGACAATGAAAACCATATAAACAAGGTTCTTTCTTTCTTAGAAATAAGTTGTACATTTCCTATGAATATTGGTTAATGAAAGATGAGAACAGATCAACTTCATAAAATTATTTTGCAAGGTACAAAAAGGAGATTGGCAAGTTAGAGAATTTAAGGAGTGGTCTGCTGCCAGCTGGAAAACATTCCTATAATTAGTAAATACATGCTTAAGAAATTCTTTAAACAAAGCATAAGACTACAACTTAGGTAGCCTTGTTGCAGACTCTGGCCAATCATAAACATCTGGAAGAAATGACTCATAGTCCGTCTTCCAAACCTTTGACAGAAAATACTCTTCTTTGTCCTCAGGTTCTGGAAACTCGAATGCCATGTTATTTGCATACAAGTATTCTGCAACCTGTAAACAGATCAAAACAATATTTTAAAAAATACACATGGCAAGAGTACACCATATGTACAAAGTCTTAAGATTGAATTTCTACAAACAACATTATTATGGAAAGGTGACAGGAAAGAAAATCAGAATACATCACATCATCAATACGAGATAACAAGGTGTGGGGCTGGATGAACACAGCAGGCCAAGCAGCATCATAGGAGCAGGAAAGCTTGACGTTTTGGGCCTAGACCCTTCATCAGAAATTTCTGAGAGTCTGGAGTCACATGTAGGCCAGACCAGGTAAGGATGGCAGAATTCCCTCCCTGAAGGGCATTAGCCATAGAATCATGGAATTTTTCGATACAGAAGGCCATTTTACACATTGTGGCCATAACAGCTTGCGAAAGAACTACCTAGCTTGTCCCACTCTCTAGCCTTATCTCCGTAGCTTTCTAAATTCATTGCTTTCAAGGAGATATCTAGCCCTCTTTGGAAACCCTGTATGGAATCTGCCTCCACCACTCTCCCAGGCAGCACATTCCAAATACTAACACAAAGTTTGGGGGAGCTACAGATAATAAGGAGGACTACCAGAAGATACAGAGGATATAGATAGGCTGGAGACTTGGGCCAAGAAATGGCTGATGGGGTTTAACTTAAACAAATGCGAGGCAGTGCATTTGGGAAGTTCTAATATGAGGGAAATATATAGTAAATGGCAGAAACATAAGTAATAGTATTACAGTTCACAGTTCCCTGGAAGTGGCAACACAAGTGGATAAAGGTGGTCAAGAAGGCATATGTCACGCTTGCCTTCATCAGTCAGGACAGTGTACAAACTGGCAAGTCATGTTGCAGCTGTGCAGAACTTTAGTCAGGCCACATTTGGAATATTAGGTACAGTTTGGGTTGCCAAACTACCAGAAGGTTGTGGAGGCTTTAGAGGAGGTACAAAGTGATTTACCAGGATGCTGCCTGGTTTGGAGGGTATTAGTTGTGAAGAGCGAGCGCGAGAGCTTGAAAAACTCTGTTGGTTTTCACTTGAAAAATTGGAGGATGACCAGCAACCTGACAGAACATTACAAAATTATGAGGGGCACGGATAGAATGGACAGTCCAGGTCTTTTTTCCAGGGTAGAAATGTCAATTGCTAGGGGACATAGGTTTAAGGTAAACAGGGAAGGGAGGAGATGTGAGAAGCAAGTTTTATTTCCTTACACAGGAAACGCTAAGTGTCTGGAATGTGCTCCAGTGGTGGTAGTAGAGGCAGACACAATAACAATGTTTAAGAGCCATCTTAAAAGATATGAGGGAACCATAGAGATACAGACTGCTTGGAGGCAAACAGTTTCAGTTTAGAAAGCCATCACGTGTTAGCCCAAAGGGCCTGTTCCTGTATTTCCAACAAAGAACAGTAGGAGTAAAGTGGCAGTAAAAAGAGCCATGAAGCAACTAGTTCATCATATAAACCAATTTGGTGTATCAAATACCAGCCTGTTCAGCATTGTTTGCGATCCAAGAATAATTTTTTTTAAAGAAATGGAAAGGGAGTAACAGAGGATAAGAAAATATGACATCACATGAATGAAATTATATGTTCAGTTGACAAATTGCAAGAAAGAAGTAATTTCTGATACCCATCTAAAAATCTGAAAAATCCAATTAAAAACCTGAAATACACAGAACTAGCTGTCAGTCATTCAAAGCCCTGACCTGTTCTGCCACAATAGGTTCTGTTATTGATTAGATCATACTTAATTTGTCTCAACTCAGTTACCGGACCTTGTTTCATAATAGTTTAATACTTACCCTTACCTGACAAGGTATCATCAGTTTTGATCTTCAAAAACACCATCTCTCAGTCTCTTCAGAAAGTGAGTTCTAGACTTCCACTAACCTTTGTATTAAAAAAGTGGTTCCTGATTTTTCTATAATATGGCCTAGTTGTAACTTTAGGATAATGTCCAGACAAGGCAGCAGAGGAAATATGGTGCATAGAAAAACTACACATCATCCTTATTATCCACTGATTTGTGCTATCCATGTCTTCATGCACTCGCAAGGTTGGCCTCGGACCCCATTTTATTTTTCTCATTGACTTATCTGGTTTGATCACACAGCCCTTTGTGGTACATTGGAGTGTTACAAAGGAGCAGTAACTGTGCTTTGCTATCCACAGGGAATCAGTGCTCCTATCCCCTGTGGATATCAAGGATAAGATGCATTAAATGCCATAATGTTTTAAATATTGCCATAGGATAGTTGCTCAATATTCTACATTAAGCAGTTCATTCAATGCTGTTACTTTCAAACCGTCCTAAAGTTTAGCCTTTGAGCCTTGGTATGATTCTCATCATTATGTCCTTCAAAAACACCACATCTTTTCTGAACTTCAGTGGCTTGAGCTAAAACAGCACACAAGATGGAGTCTGACCAAGGCTTTGTCCAACTTGCTCATTTTTAAGTTCTAATCCTCTCAAGATACAAAGCAACATTCCAACATGGAAAGCTATTTCAAGTGGTGTTCCATTTGGTGGGCTTGGTCTTGGGACCCCTATGTGTTTTATACATGAACACGAGGGTCACAATTGGAAAATTTGCTGTCAGAAACTGGCCATGTAGTGGATAGTGTAGAGGTTAGGTGAAAGCTCCAAAATGAAATAGATGGGCTAGGGGAGTGGGCAGATGGAGTTCAACTCTGATAAGCATGAAGTAATGCATATTAAACAGGAATCATGCTGAGAGGAGTAGATAAAGAAGTGAGAGATCTGGCCATGCAAGTGCATAGGTAGTAATAGAGGTAGGTAAGGTTGTAAAGGTGGCATATGGAATGCTTACTTTCATTGGCAGAGGTACAGAATACACAAGTAGGGATAAAATTATGAAACTGTGTACAAGATACTGATGAGGCTACAACTGAGTATTATGTGCAGTTCTGGTGCAGGAAAGATGCAACTTATCTGGAGAGTGCGCAGAGAAGATTAACTAGAATGTTGCCCAAGCTGGAGAATTGTAGCCACTAGGCGAGATTGAAGAGATTGGGGTTGTTCCTCGGAACAGAAGGCTGAGGGGTTACATAATTGAGACAAAGTTGTGAGGTGTAGAGACAGAGTAGACAGAAGGAACAAGTCTTCCTTGGCAGAGAATTCAAAAACCAGGAGGTCATAGATTCAAGCTAAGTGCACAAGGGTTAGAGGGATGTAAGGAAAAACTTTTTTTAAAAAAATGCAGAGGGTGGAGGATGTCTGGAAATCATTGTCTGAGTTGGTGGTGGAGGCAGAGTCCTTATCCTCTTAAAACGTACCTAGATGTGCTGGAAGCTGCAGGGCTCTGGGTCATGTGCAGGAAAATGGGATTAGAAAGGGCATCTGGCTGTCTTTTGATCAGCATGGGCAAGATGGGCCAAATGGACTTCTGTGCTGTATCATTCTATGGCTCTATAGGTGGGATTAGTTTAGAATGGTACCACAGATATGGTGGGCTGAAGGCAGTGTTCTTGTACCATACTGTCCTAACATGTATTTTGTCTGTATGTCTATTTGTCTAAAGATTCCCAAATTCCTTCACTCCTCCAGTTAGTGGTCTCACAATATCAAGTGCACTACACAGATTTTTGTAAAAACATGGGAGCTTAGAAAATCAAATTCTGTTTAAAAATAGTTAGAATATTAGAAAACAAGTACAAGGTAAAAGTCTGTGCCCTCACATCAAAACAATACATTAACCAAATCGAACATGCAAGATGGCTAAAATGCATATCTTAATGTAATTAAAAAGATACTAACTAGCAATGCACTCCCACCACTGTGGTGATAATGCAGCTTAGAGATGTACAGACAAAATGAATCAGGAAACAACTCTCCATTTTCTAACCATAGAATTTAACTTCTCTCAGGTGACAAAAATAAAAATTGGAACCTGCACAACAGATGAGGACTTACATAATACAGATAAGATAGGTATATGTCCCATTACATTTTGGTATAGTTTTAAAAACCTTCCACTTTCAGATTAAAACAAAAAAAGATGCTTACCTTAGCTGCAGTGTGAATGGAGACTTTACGGATCTTAGATAGGGGTGGATAAAGGCGTCCTTGGGCTAATTCATTATTGGTCACCTGCTCAGCCAGTGCCTACAGAAAAATTACATGAGGAACTGTAAGACAATACAAGTACCCTCTTACCATACCACAGGTTTAATGGATTTCAGAAGAGTACTGCTGACAATTTCCCACAGTAAATATTTTCAACTTTAAAGCAATTATTTCTGATCATTGGACTTAGTTTTAGCATTACACATTTATAATATTGTTAATGTACTAGCCTGCAACTTTAATTCTAAGCTGGCAGCGAGTAACAGAAACTTATGCCACGGAGTGTAATGAAGCAGCACTGGCTTTCAGAATTAATTTTGCATTTGTCAACAGGCCTCACCTTTTGCCCAAACTCCCCCTATACATGGGCTTAACATTTTTAGTTTCCTCTTTCGTGTAAGTATTCATCAACCTTTATCCAGTGGGAAAACCCACAATGGCTTTTGTCCTTAGAAACACTAAAGTTAAAGCAGGTTCCTGTTACATCACAGGGACCAGACAGGTAAATAAAAAGCAACACAAATTCAGCTTTGCGCAGTGGCCTAGTTAGCTACTTGGTAACTTTGAATGTGTAGTTTATACTCTCCGTTGGGCACCTGTTGCGAAGTTGGGCATAATATTTGTGGATTGGAAGGCAGAATATTAGAATTTGTTTGGAAAATTTGGGGGGGGGGGGGCCCCAAAAGAAGAGGAGAGGAGGAGGAAGAGTCCCTTTAAAAGATGATGTGCTTTTCTATGCTTGGAAATTTAAAAAGTCTGCGGCAACAGATGATGCAGTGTTCTTGAAATTGAGACATTATATCAGAACAGTTGTACTGTTAGCAGGCAAATTTTCAAATTTGGACATCGCAAGAACTGCAGATGCTGGAGTCAGAGACAACACTGTGGAGCTGGAGGAACACAGCAGGCCAGGCAGCAGAGAGCAGGAAAGTTGACGTTTTGGGTCAGGACCCTTCTTCAGAAATGGGGATGGGGAAGGCAGCTGGGAAATAAATAGGAGGGGGGGTGGGTAAGTGGAACGGTAAGAGGTGAATGCAGGTAGAGAGTAGTGGTGCTGATAGGTGAGAAAGATGATGGACGGGTTGTGTCAGGTCAAGGAGGTGGGAGGGAGGATGGGTGGGGCTGGGCAAAGGTGGGTGGGGTGGTGATAGGTTGGATGTAGGTAGAGGGTAGTGGGGATTGGTCAGTTGGAAGGGTAAGGCGGATAGGTGGGGAAGACGACAGACTGGTTGTGTCAGGTCAAGGAGGCCAGGGATGAGAGGGAGGGTTGGATATGGGATGAGGCCGGGGGGTGGGGAGATTTTAAAACTGATGAATTCCATGTTTAGGCCATCGGGCTGTAGGCCTCTGAGGCAGAACATGAAGTGTTGCTCCTTCAGTTTGTGTGTGACATCACTGTGGCACTGGAAGAGGCCCAGGACGGGCAAGTCACAAAAAGGGAGTGGGAGGGGAGTTAAAATGGTTGGCAACCCCAAGATGTTGTCATTTGTTGCATACAGAGCACTGATGCTCTCCAAAATGGTCCCAGAGTCTACATCAGTGAGACCAAGCGTAGAGGCAGCCACATCTTCACCATCCCCACAGACCTCCCCGTCACCAAGGGCGAACAGTCAGTCCTCAGCAAAGGACACACCTTCATTCCCCTATGCCCACACAATGAGTTCTGTTCACGTTTGGATGTCAAACTCTTCTTCCGCCGCCTCCACACCTAGTTCTTTAGCCGGGAGTCTAACCCACCCTCTGCAGTCCCCTTCTCCTGCCTCCAACAAGCCTCATCCTCCTAAACACCCTTTTGTGGCCTCCTACCCTTCCTCGACATCTTAGTTTCCAAATCGATCACTTCAATCTCTCCAACCTCTCCCCCAGAGTGTGCAGCCCTCCACTCCAATCCTAACCTCATCATCCAACCCACAGATAAGGGGGGCTGGGGAGTGGCAGAGTAGTGGCATGGCACACTGACCTTTACATCACCAAGGCCAGGCACCAACTCTGACACCTCCTCCTACCGCCCTCTTATGATCCCACCAGTGACCACCAAACATCTTCTCTCAGACACCACCCACACCCTCTACCTCTCCAAGACTTCCAATTCCCTGGCCCCCAACACATTATCTTCACTATGGACATCCAGTCCCTGTATACTTGTATCCCCCACGCAGACAGCCCTAAAAGCCCTCCGCTTCTTCGTCTCCTGTAGTCCCAACCAGTCCTCCTCCACCGACCCCCTCATCCACTTAACAGAACTTGTCCTTACCCTGAACAATCTCTCCTTTAACTCACTTCCTACAGACTAAGGGGGTGGCCATGGCCACCCACATGGGTCGAAGCTATGCCTGCCTCTTTAGAGGATACATGTCCCTTTTCTGCTGTTACACTAGCACCATCCCCCACTTCTTCCTTCTCTATGTTGATGACTGTATCAGCACTGCCTCATGCGCTCATGAGGAGCTTGAACAGTTCATTAATTTTACTAACACCTTTCACCCCCACTTCAAATTCACCTGGGCCATCTCAGATACCTCCCTCTCCTTCCTGGACCCCCCTATCTCCATCTCTGTTAAGTGCCTCAACACCAACATCTATTTCAAAGTCCACCAACTCCCATGGCTACCTGGCCTACACCTCTTGCCCACCCTCCTGCAAGAATGCAATCCCTTACTCCCAATTTCTCCGCCTCTTCCACATCTGCTCCCAACATGGAGCGTCCCACTCCTGGACATCCACATGTCCTCTTATTTCAAGGACTGTCTATGGTGATCAAAAATGCCCTCAACCACATCTCTTGCGATTCCTGCACTTCTGACCTCAAAACCCCTCCTCAATTACAATAAAGACAGAACCCCCTGGTCCTAACACACCTCTCCACCAACTCCCGCATCCAGCGCATCATTCTCCGTCACTTCTGCCATCTGACCCAACATCCAAAGAGATATTTCCCTCCCCACCCCATCTGCCTTTCATAGGACTGCTCACTCTGCAACTCCCTCGTCTGCCCCACACTCCCCAATAACCCCACCACACGTGCCCCTACACCTCCTCCCTCACCTCCATTCAAAGCCCAAAATTAACCCTTCATATCCGACAAAGGCTCACCTGTACATCCTCCAACCTGGTCTACTGTATCCGTTGCTCCCGATGTGGCCTCCTCTACATTGGTGAGACCAAGCATAGACCCTGGGACCGTTTCGTAGAGCACCTTTGCTCTGTAAGTGACAAATGACAACAGCTTCCGGCGCCAACCATTTCAACTCCCCTCCCAGTCCCTAGGTGACATCCATTCTGGGCCTCCTCCACTGCCACAATGACACCACATGCAAACTGGAGGACCTACACCTCCTGTTCTGCCTCAGAAACCTACAGCCCAACGGCCTAAACATAAAATTCACCAGTTCTAAAATCTCCCCACCACCAGCCTCATCCCATATCCAACCCTCCCTCTTATTCCTGCCTCCTTGACCTGAACTTGTCTATCATCTTCCCCAACTATCCACCCTACCTTTCCCACCAACAAATCCCCATTACCCGCTACCTGCGTCCAACCTATCACCATCCCACCCACCTTCCCCAGTCCCAGCCCTCCTGTTTCCCAACTACCTTCCCCTCCATTTCTGAAGGGTCCTGACCCAAAACGTCAACTTTCCTGCTCCTGATGCTGCCTGGCCTGCTGTGCATCCTGTGAAAACTTCTGCATCTCCAAATATTCCAGTTTATTTTGTTTCCACAAACCTTTGCAGCTGCCAAGAAAACGTGACTGCTGATAGTACGAACCCCAACAAGAATTACAGCCAGTGCCACACCTGCAATTAACAAGAACAACTTCAGTGAGAGTCATCTGATTGGACAAGTTGCGGTCAAGAATCCTGCATAGACATTTACGTTTGGAGAAAACAAAATAGAATGTGGTATCCCACAGTACCAGAAGTTTGTAGTTCAAGTCAGTATCCTTCTACCAGGACTGGATGTTAAACAGACAACAGGCTTTAAGATAGATGCATTTGTGGTCAATGCTACTGCTAGATGGAATGCTGTGCGCGCACAAACACAAATCAGAATGTCATTATTAACCTCACATTCAGCAGTAAAGTGCTGTGCATTACAAATAAATGTAAATAAAGTTGTGACAGCTAAAGTAATACATGTACAGTTTGGAAAAATTATTCCAGCCAGAAAGTGCAGAGGGCCCTGGAATTTACATTGCTGCCAAAAAAATTTAAAGTTTCTACTCTGGGTAACTGCAACTTGACTGTACAGAACACCAAAATTTGAAATAAATTGACTCAGTCAGGAGTTATAATCATTTTACATTCAATTACCAAAATGCCACTTGGGCCAAGGTGGATAGTGGAGCTAGAGACTATTGAATGTTTGATTTAAAACAATACTGCTATTATCACAGTGCTTACTTTTGAATCAGAAATATTTTGCACAAAAACATTGGATAGTTTCAGTTACCATCAAGAGTTGGTGAAATCATGGCTGCAACTATGTACTTGTGCAGATGGATTATGGTTCCCATATTTAATGACAGTGCCATGCATTAGGAATACACACTGAAAAAGTTCCACGATAGGGTGGGAGGTAGGAGAAATTAAATAGTAACAGGAGATAATGGTACGATGCAAAAGGTGGTGGTAATGGGACAAGTAAAGAAACAAATAAGAGGAAGTGCAAATGGAAAGTATCCTCACGCTTTCCACCCTACGACAGATTTTTCACTCCTTTCACCCTTAGCTTTCCCCTGACCTCAGTTATAAACCTGTTAGATCTTTAGTTTGTTCCAGTTCTGATAGAAGATCACAAACATTAAACCTTTACTCTGGTCCTCTACACTCATACTTCTAACCAAGGTACTTCAGCATTTTCTGCTTTTATTCCACATAACTAAATCCAGACAATATTTCCGGTTAGATTTTCACTGGAAAGAACTCCTATTGCATAGAAGGATTTTCTAACTTAATTGTGAATTAGATAGTTTTAATGTTAGAGTGCTGCAATTTCTGGTTTATAAAACCAGCAAAAATATCTCTACAGTATTTGAATGCTCCTTTTAGTTTCTTTTTTGGGTCTACTGTCCAGTGCAGCTTTACATGTCAAAGCAGAACAAATCTCCAGTTGAAAAACAAACCCAAAATGATGATTGAAAACTGAATAAAAGTGAGGACTGAAAATAAAAAACCATGCATCTCTCCACTTGCAAAAAAAACGACATCCATAAATACCTGGATGGTTAACAAAAGCGAACAACTAACAGAGGAAATAAAAATATTTATTATGCGTAAAGGAAAGTTTGGTAGAACAAAAAGGGGAAAAAATGCATCAACCTTGTGCTTTTTGTAACTACTGGATCTCAAAGCACTTTGCAGCCAAAGAGATACTTATTTAAGTGTACTAATTGTAGAAAACACAGTAGTCAAAGCAAACTTACATGAACACGGTAATGACTAGTTAATCCATTTTTGTGCTATTGATTGTGAAGTGAATACTGGGGTAACTCTCCTGCTCTTCAAAAGCAACATCATAGGATTTTTTTACATCCATCCAATCAGGCCGGATTGTCTCTTCTAAAAGAGATCTCCAACAATACATTGTTTCCTTAGTACTGCATTGGAACGTCAGCCTTGATTTTTTTTGTATTCAAGCCTTGAACTTGAAACCTTGAGATTACTTAGTGGCAGACTTGCCATCCAATGTGTTGCACTAATTCAGGCAGAGAATCCTAAAATACGGACCATGTTAACTGCATTATTTGAGATAGAGAGCAACAAAGCATTTACTCTCAAAATACAACAGGCAGTCATGAACAAGTTAACTAAATATATTAGACAATATAGATGAGACCAAACCACAACAGTTTTAAGCAAGCACAAGTGCAAACACACCATACTAACCAGGGAAGATATAAGCATTATTTCCTTGTCCTGGTTGAAGTACACGTCCATCTGGCAGAGTCACTGAGTCAAATGGACTACCGCTGGCAAAGAGGCACCTTCCCTATAAAACAGGCAATTTAAAAAACAAATATAGCATCTAAAGATGTAAGCAAATTTGCCATTTAACTTCACGTTTTCCAAGCGCAAGTCATGTTTAGGGTTTTTTTAATATCACAAGTGTTTGAAGGAGAAAAGCTACATTTAAGTGTCAGGGTATTTGAAGGGAAATGTATCCATGCAAGTTTTGTTTTAAAAGTAAAGTATACAGCAAGGCAAAAGGCATTTAAACCACTCCCCACAGCCCAAGTGAGTTCAGGAACTAAAAATAAGATAGACAAACTGACTTTTCAACAATTGAAAGCAAGCAAAAAGAAATTGTTGCCAAAACACAGCAGGCCTGGCAGCATCTTTGGGAAGAAAGCAGAGTTAGCATTTTGAGTCTGGTGATGTTTCATCAGAACTGATAGCAGCTAGGAAAAACTGGGTATTTAAACTGCACGAGGTTTGACTGTGCTAAAAAGCAACCAATGTTGTAACAAATGAAAACAAAACTATTGGGAAAAACGTAGCGGGTCTGGTAGCATCTGTAGAGACAACAGTCTTAACATTTCGGATCCAGCGACCCTTCAGAATTGCTGAGTTTTTTTTTTAAGCAATTTTTGTTTCTGATTTCCAGTATCTGTAGCTCTTTGGGTTTTTTCCATGTCATGACAGGACTGGGTGTAAAAACAAGGATGGATGTAATCAGGCTTCGAAAAGTTATTGTTGATCTCCCAAGCAGAAAATGATACACTGCGTATTTTACTTCGTTGAGCAACTGTAACAATACTACAACTTGGTTGACTCTGTCCCCTGCTTAATGATATCACTGTTGCTCTGTGCTGAATGATCTCCTTGATTTTGGTGTAAATTTATATCAACATTGGGAAAGGTTAAGCCCAAGTCAGAGAATGTTAGATTTTTGCAGCTTTGTTCTAGAATAGGAGCAAGCAGCATCACTTTGCTGCTGTAACAAAATCTGTGCCATTATTTAATCAAGACAAGCCACTTGTGCAGCAACATAATGTGTTCATTATTTTGTATGATAAGAAAATTAGTTGTACTGATGGAACTAAGTGGGTTTGAGCATACTATTTCACCAAATGTTCACTTGCTTCATTTCTGGTCTTGGCTTCCTATGGTGTTTACTCAGCCCACTTTCAAAAAGAATCGAAGGCATGTACATAAACTTGTGTTTGACACAAATATCCAGTCAGACCAGGAAGAGAAGTGACCAATACATCCTGGATTATGTCACCGAATCGTCTGATATTGAGAAACACAGGCACATCCCAAAATACAAGAAACAAACCACTTGCATAAGTGACAGGCACTTATGTAAATCCAAGACAGTCAAACAGTTACTTGGGACATTTTGTTTAACTAACATCTGTAGTGCAAAAAGTCACAAGATGTTTTATGGAAATAATGTAAAGCAAAAAACTTAAGATGTAAGGAGGTGGGGCGGGTGGCCAACTATTTAGACACAAGGAAGATTAAGGATTTTTTTTTTTTTTTTTTTTTTTTTTAAGTGGAGGAAAAATTTAGGAAAAAAACAAAAATGCATAGGTCTAGGGAAGATGTTCCAGAGCTTAAATTTTTGCAGTTTGATACACAGAAACCCATGGAAGATACTTAAGATTTATAACAGGTGAGAATGTCAAAGGCTTGAGACAAGGAGATTACAGAGATAGAGAAGAGTGAGGCACTCTTCAATCAGGAATCAGACGTGTAGGTCAGCAAGAACCAAATCCATGGCTGATTTCTCAGCAAAGACATCAAGGGAAGGAGCTAATTCAACTGCACCATTTCAGGGGTCAACTCGAGCACAGGATCGAGGCTATTAAGACATGTAAGGTAAATTCTTACATGCAGCTTTGGATTCAAATACAGCAAACATATCATAACATCCAAAATCCAACTACAAACTATTAATCCTGCCAAAAAGCAAAAAACTATTATACTGTTAAACTGCAGTTCATTTAGTAATGGGGATCTGGGAACACAATGGTTATTTTAAAATCAATTATTCTTCAACATGTTTAGAGGCGATATTGAATCATTTGCCAGACAAGAGGACAATTTACAACTTAATTGCAGGATTTGATTACATGCTTAAATCGCCAGAGTAGGGTTTGAATTATAAGATGATAAATATAAAAATTACAGGAGGAATGGAGGGATGATATCAATTGATTAAACAACTGAACTGAAAATCACAGATGGCATAGACTGGATTTATTTCTTTCCTCAAGAGAACTTGTCATATGGAGTTTGAAAATTTAGTGTTGTGTCACTGTGGCTCGAGTGGCAGTACACTCTTGTCTCAAAGTTTCAATGTTCTGGTTTAAGTCTCAGGCCAGGATTTGAGCATAAATGTCAACAGATTCCAGTGAACTATTCTACTTTGGAGGAAGGTGCCATCTCAGATGCGATGCCACCAAAATCCCTTCTGTCCTCAGGTGAATGTAAAAGATCGTAAAGACATGGCACGATCTTAAAGAAGCACAGTGGATTTATTCCTGTTTTGGCCCTTACGTATCCCTCAATCAACATCACAAAATGTTGCGCGTGCAAATTGTCTGCTATTTCCTACATTACAATAGTGACTGCATTTCAAAATGTACTTCAATTCATTGTAAAAGTCTTTAAGACAACTGGTGCCATTAAAAAAAAGCAATGTAAAATGCAAGTCTTTGTTTTTCGAAGGCAAATGAGGGAAGAACATAATTTGTCCACAATACCTCAGTTAAAGTATATGCATCCTCTGCAGTACATTCAGCTTTCTCTGTCGGATTACTTAGTGCAAAAATTATAGGTCGTTCATTAATCCTTCCCATGGCATTAATCACATCTTTGCTAAACAGTCTTCCAGCACCTGCTACCCCTGCCAAAAACAAATTGAACAAAGTCAACCTTTGCTGAGAGACGTGGGGACAGTGGCGAGATGGAGGGAGAGGGGTGAGACAAAAAAAATGGGGGGAACAAATGGGAGAGAACAGCTCATATTGAGCATAAACATGAGTAATTTATAATACATCAACTTCATTGTGGTGTCTTTTTGGTTTACACTGTAAAATTAAACATTTTCACTTTATCTATACTGAAATTGTTGAAATTAGGATCAATGCAAGAATTAATGTTTCAAGCATTTTACCAAGTCACAGTACAATTTTTGAACGTTATTTTTGTTAAAATTTAAAGTTCTTTTTGTCATAGAAAGGTTTAAACTCATACCGATGAAATACAGAGCTTATATGAAAGAGATTTGAAATTTTAAAAACAAGCTTACAAGAATATTGAAGTTGTACTAATTCATATTTATTTTAGTTTTTTTTGAATTATGATCGCAAAAAGTTAATCAGAGGATATCTACAATGTCTAAATGCAGTTTAAATATTTATTCTAAATAAATTATGTTTTCTGCAGGAGTAAATCATTTTAAATAATATCCCAAACACTGACTCTGCTCCTAGATCCAGTTTCAGCACCAGGAGGATATTAATATTGTTACAAGTTATTTCACAAGATAACAGGCATAAATATCTTTCAAAAAGAATTGTGTACTCAAATCTTTAATGCTAATGATAATAGTTCCACATATACTGGAAGAAATTCTGGTTTTAAAAAAAAAAGTGGAGAATTTACAAGTTTATTTTTAGAAACAGAAAATGGGCAAGAACATAACACTGAAAACAGAAGTTTTAGAGAAATAGACAAGAATGAAAAAAGAGCTAGTGTGGTCCTCTGTAGGGAATGAAGGGGTGCAGGTGGGAAACAAGAAACAAACCCAAGTTGATACTGTGGAAAAATGGGTAAAGCTACAGAAGTGAAAAGCTGGATAGAAATTCCAATGGAGTTATAGGTAATAAAGGCATGGACTTGGAAGGTCACAATACTTTCAAGATCTTTATAGAAGACAGATGTTTGTGATGGAGTGTGACTTAACTCTGAATTATCAATTTAAAATATATACAATTATGCCAATAGCAAAAACTTGGGACTGCTGCAGTTCACAATCCCCAAGGGCAGTGTTCTGCTGTTCAACATTGAGATTGTACCTAGTGTTAAAGAAAAGTTCTTAATACACTTCCACAAGCACCATTTGAAATTAAACCCAAGGAGCAGCAAATGAAGCCATTTTCGTATATTCTATTGTAGCTTTTACCACTTACCAATAATAGCAGTGGGCTGTAAAGTATTAACTGCATCCAGAAATGTCTCAATTCTCTGATCAGGTGCAGTGTGGACATAAGGTTCTTGGTGCTTGTCAACTGGCTGCGATCGACCCTATAGTCCAAAGCAGCACTGTTAGAATTTGACTGCAACATTCATACTCAGTTAATTGATAACTGAGGGAGAGTTAAAAGGTTTCTTTCTAAATAAATATAAGCTATGTGCTTGTTTATCCCCCCACTGGATTTTCTAAGACATACACCATCAATAATCCAGATAATGATGAATAAACAAGTACCTGATAACTTATGTATATTAACCAAATGTAATTCAAAGTGTTTTGAGATATTTCAGGTTAGGATAGGTGTCTTCTGTTTTTAGAACATAGGCTATAGTAACATTTCTGCACTAATCATCTAGTATGCAGAACTAGGAATTTAGGTAGTTGATATTTAAACGGAAATTATAAAACAAAGTTATCTATGATTTTCCAGAAACCACCAAATAGCTGGCATTAAATGTAATCACTTAAAATAACTGAACTGCAACTGTCACTGCACATTTTATATTTGCACAACTCAGAGGGAGAGTAACAAAGAACCTGGACACAGATTCATTTCTCCTTAAGAAATTTGTTCATAGCCAATCTCATCAAGAGGAAATAATTCCTCTCAATGCTTGCAAATACTCAACTATTTTTGTAATTATTTCCTCAAGCGAAGGAAGTTAATGCTAACTCAAGTTATAGATTACTTTGATAAGTTTTTCATAACTTTTGATATCCAGTTTTGAGGTGTTACGCTGGCATTTTTGGTTGCCTCTCAAACCATATTTTTGGAGATAGTTAAGCATTTGAAATATGCAGGATAACAAACAGATCACAACTTTTGAGTGGTCCTTTCCAAACAAGTTACTTCTGATAATTTATCATCAACTTACTTTGGAAGAAATATGGTGGTACATAATTGAAATTCAAATATATTGACCCTCCTCTTTCAGCATAAGAAATAAGAGGAGTAGGCTATTGAGCCCCTCCAAGTCTGTGCCACAATACCACAAAATCATGGCTGATTTGACCCAGACCTCAAATCTTCTTTCACGTCAGCTCATCATACCTCCTCTTCAAATGCTTTTCATATCTCTCTGGAGTAGAAAATCCCAGGCTTCACAACCCTCTGGGAGAAGAAACTATTTTGTAAAATAAGGGAGTGCTGATTTAAAACTATGTCCCCCTAAATGAGACTCTCCTTAATTTCTCAGAGTTTCACCATAAGGCCACAAGACCTAAGAGCAGAATTATGCCATTCAGCCCAAGTCTGGTCTGCCATTTGATCATCACCGACATATTTCTCAACACCATCCTCCTGTCTTCTCCCCGTAGCCCTTGATTCCCCTCACCAATCAAGAATTTCTCTGTTGAGTGCACCCAATGAGTTGGCTTTCTGCAGCAATGAGTTCCACAGATTCATCAGCATCTGGCTGAAGAAATTCCTCATTTCAATTCTGAAGGGTCATCCCTTCACTCCAAGACTGAGCCGTCAGGTCTTAGTCTCTCCCACTCGTGGGCACAAGCCCTTCACCCCAGGATCATTCTTGTATATCTCCTCTGGACCCCTTCCATCACCAGCATGTCCTTCCTTGGATACAAGGCCCAAAATCACTCAATACTCCAAAAGCAATCTGACCAGAGTCCTATATAACCTCAGCTGTACTTTTCTGCTCTTGTATTCGAGCTCTCTTGAAATGAATGCTAAAGTTGCATTTGCCTTCTGAACTGCCAACTGAATTTAAATGTTAACCCTAAGATTTTTTGGAGCAGATTTGTAGCTCGGGTTGTGGGTGTTGAGGTTGGTTGGCTCGCAGAGCTGGTTTGTTGTTCTGCAAACGTTTCATTACCCTGCTGGGTAACACAGTGCAGCCTCTGATGAAGCATCGATCTGTTTTCCCGCCTGGTTTTTAAACTCGAGTCCGTTGAGCTGGATTGCCTCACTTCCAGTTTTCTTTCGTAGTGGTGGAGTGTATGGGGGAGGGGGTGGTTGAGTTCTGTGTGTTTATTGATGGCTTTCTTCGTGGAGTACCAGGCTTCTAGGAATTCCTGTGCCCATCTCTACTTAGCTTGTCCCAGGATTTTGGCGGGAAAAAACACACCGACGCTTCAGTCGGAGACTGCACTGAAGATGTTACCCAGCAGGGTAATGAAATGTCTGCGAAACAAACTAGCTCGGCAAGCCAACCAACATTAAGGGCCAAGTGTGACAGTGGTTAGCACTCAGGTTTGATGCACAGTTATCCATGGCTGGAAAACTCCAGCAGTCATTCTCAATGTCTGCAAAGGTTTCCTCCACGTGCGCCATTTTCAACCCATAATTCAAAGATATGTAGGTTAAGCCAATTGGCCATGCTAAAATGCTCCAGTGTCCAGGGATGTCCAGATTAGGTGGATTAGCCACGGCAATACAGGGACTACAAAGATAGGGCTTAGGGGCAGCTGGGTCTGAGTGAGATGCTCTTTAGAGCTCGATGCGGACTCTATGGACTAAATGGCCTCTTTCTGCACTTTAGGAATTCTAGGATTCTAATCCTGAACTCGATCTCCCTAGTCCCTTTGAGCTTCAGATTTCCGAAGCCTTTCCCCATTTAGAAAACGGTCTACGCTTCTATTCTTTCTACCAAAGCGCATAACCTCACACCTCCCTACCCTGGATTCCATCTGTTACTTCTTTGCCCACTCTTCTAGACTGTCCAAGCCCTTATGCAGCCTCCCCATTTCCTCAACAGTACCTCCGCCTATCTTTACGCCATCTTCAAACTTAGCAACATTAGCAATGTGATTAGTTGCAGCCCCAGCATGGACCCTGTGGAATGCCACTAGTTACTGGCTGCCATCCTGAATATCTATATGTCCTATATCCCTACTCACTGCCTTCTGCCAGTCAGCCAATCCTCTATTCAAGACCAAAGTCAGGTGAACCTGCCTATAGTTTCCTGTCTTCTGCCTCCTTCCCTTCTTAAACAGGGTGTTACATGATGAAACCCAAAACATCATTCCTGCCAATTTCAATCTGCACTACAAGCTCATTTACCTTGTTTCATATGCCACCCCATGGGGCGGCACAGTGGCAGTGGTTAACACTGCTGCCTCACAGCGCCAGGGACCTGGGTTTGAATCCAGCCTCTGGCACCTGCCTGTGTGGAGTTTGCACATTCTCCCCATGTCTGTGCAGGTTTCATCCGGTTTCTTCCCACAGTCCAAGGATGTGCAGGCTAGGTGGATTGGCCATGCTAAATTGCCCGTAGTGTTCAGGGAGGCGAAGATTAGGTGGGTTATAGGGGGATGGGTCTGGGTGGGATGCTCCGAGGTTCAGCGTGGACTTGTTGGGCCAAAGGGCCTGTTTCCACACTGTAGAGATTCTATATACAGTATGTATTTAAGTACAACACCTTCAGTCCTACATTGATTGCCTCCCTTCTCATTGCTGTCCCCAAAGTTAGGATCCTGACCTTTTCCATTTCTTGTCCTATCGTTCTGGAAACTTTTAAACAACCCCTGCTGAGCCCTCCACTCTTGAACTTTGCCCATAATTTTCCACATCACTAAATGCACCACTGCCACTTTAGTTTCAAGCCCTATCCACAGCCCTAGTTATATGATATGGATTCCATCCTATCAGGACAGCTCCCTACTTCCCCACTAGAGGTGCCAACATCCCATGAATTCAAATCCATTTCTCCCTCACCAATCTTTAACTACACATTTACCTCTAATCTTGTTGACCCTGTACGAATTTGCTTGTGGCTCAGGTATTAATCTGAAAATAACTACCTTTTTGGTTCTGCTTTTTAATTTACCCCCTCGCTGCTCAAATTCCCTCTGCAGAACTTCTTTCTTCTCGTATCATTGGTACCTACATGGATCACAGCAACTGGATCTTTCCCCTTCTACTCCAAGTTCCTCTGCAATGCAGGTTAGATACCTTGAGCCTAGGCACCAGGCAGGCCACAGCCTTTGGGACTCTCGATCCTGGCCAACAGAAAAGTGTCTATTCCCCTGACTATACTATCTCTGATTACAATGGCATTTCTCTTTTCTCCCCCTCTTGAATGGCTCCCTGTACTATAGCGATGGGGTCAGTTGGCTGGTCTTTCCTACAGCCTCCACTCATCTACACTGGGAGCAAGAATCTCAAATCTGTTAGACAAATTCAAGGGCTAAGGCTCCCTCAGGTCTACTGCCTGCATCCGTCTTTCTGCCTTGCTTTTAGTCGCACCCTCCTGTCCCTGAGAACTGATCAAATTCAAGTTAGTTAACATAAGGGATGCAACTGCCCCTTGAAACACAGCATCCAGGTAACTCTCCTTCATGGTGTGTTGCGTTACAAAAATGTTCGAAGCTCAAACTCTGCTCATTGCTTGTAGAACTCAGACTTCAAGTCAATCAAAACTTGCTAGAGATGTGGTCACTATTAACCACAATGGGATCCACTACCTCCCACATCACGCAGGTACACACTGTCTGGCCTGGCACCTCACATTTCATTAAAAATCAAGTTGAGAACTAAGTAAAGATTTCTTGCTACTCTTCATGCGAATCTTACAAAGTTTGCAATTCAATGACAGAAAATAAGTGACTGCATAATTGCAGGTCCATGTGGCCCAAATTTTCCAATCTCTGGAAAGCTGGGAATCTCCTTGGGTGTCCCCATTGCACATCCAGTTGCTTGTTCAGAAGTTTGACACAAAAGTAAATGTTTTCGTTCTCTTGGTCACCTGATAAAGTAAGCCATATTTGTCAAACATCCATATTTTCTTGTGAGCTTCCTCTTCTGATATTCCGGTTTCTTTCATGGCCAGCACAATCAAATCAGCAATTCCCAGGGCTGCCTGCATGAAACAGTAAGAGCAAATCACCACTTGAAATTATTTGCAAAGTCATAAAGGCATATACAGAACTATTCCTAATTCAAAATTTCGTGAACTGCAAGGAACTTCAGTTACCTGGATAAAATTGGAGAAGTTAGCATGAAGAAAAAGTTCAGTTTAAATATAGATGTTCAAAATCATATAGGGTCTGGACAGAAAAGATGGGAAAGACTAGCCATACTCAGAAGGATTAAGAATTTTCACTTTTAAAAACTTAGTGGTTGACTTAGAATTAGAATGCACTGCCTGAAAATTTGGTGCTTGCAGATTTAATTCTGGCTTTCAAAAAGGTAGTTACTAGAAAACTAATTGCATGGCTACAGGGAAAATGGAGGTTGGTGGGGTAGTTATTGTTGGTGGTGGCGGTGGCGAGGCTAGCTAAGTTGATTTTGGGGACAGCTGGCACAGACACCATTTGAACCGTCTCCTTCTGCACTGCAGTGATTCTATGAGAAACCATATATAGAGCAGCACAAACATGATTGGAAAACAAAAAGGAAATTCTGCCTAATTTGACAATCTCCAAAAGTTACTTAAGTATTTGCTAAATTTTGGCAGACATTTGAAAAATAAACTGAAGTAGGATCGGCAATAAATATATAACATTGTGACAAAGGAACATCAACCTGAAATGTGAAGTGATCCTCTGTCCAGTTGTTGCCAACCTTGCTGAATATTTCTAGCATTTTGTCTTCAATTCAGATCTCTGGCATCCATCCATAGTATTTTGAACATTTCAGAGTAAATAAATTTGATGCCAATAACTGCAAGGCATGTGACCACAGAATTACTTTCCTCCTCAATTGAAGTCGAGTGATATTTTACAGTCAGTGGCCAGATGTTGTTTAAACATGGAAGCGAAGAGCAGGACAATTCTGACAGCAAGGTTCCAGATTGTTATAAAACGTACATATGCAGTTTCTAAATTGCTATTGAATTGCACTTTAAAATGGTGACCTGAAACAGTCTAATCAGTATTTCTACTGCAAAATTCAGTCTTATATTGTGGACTGCATACCTGGTTATGTTCAATTCTATAACATCATTACTGTTATGATCCCAACTTATTATTGGACAAGTCAGAACCCAGACTGAAAATGTGGCTAAATAGATCATGTTTTGTTTTTATTTCATGAGATTGGCTTTCAGTGAAAGCCAAGCAATACTGCAGATTTGGTTTTAGTAATAAGACAAAGTTTGTTACACAAGAGAAGTGAATAAAAAAAAGAACGAACAAACCAACCATGTCTCACACAACACAATTTGAAAGGTTTAATACAATATCCCATCTACCCCACAATATTGTTTTACCAGTTCAAACACAAGACCGAATGCTTTTCTCTATCATGTCCACAAGTTTGATTTGACTGCTGATTTCAATTCTGTCTTGAGTATTTCATAGCATCTTCCTCACATATTGACAGAATGGAGCTTAGATTTTGTAAAACTGTCCCAATACAAAACAATTCCCATCACCACTTCAGGAAGTCTCTCTAACTGATATTTTATCCAGAACCATAAATCCAGGAATGCTGACAAACTCACCATAAAACCATCCTCTCTCACACAGAGGAAAACCAAACTTTTAAATTAATGATGAGTAAGCTATGTACAAGTCACACACCTTGCATGCCATTAGGAATCTCCACATTTCTTTTGGCTTAAAATTGGTATTTATACTTCACATGAGCCTCCTCTATTTTTTTTCACTATAACTCAAACTTATACTTCTACTGTTTCCATCATATTTTTATTTGCACAACCTTAAAATGCATCAACATTCTCCCAGTTTCTCGGTCTCCGTTGCATTTGTTCAGATGAGGCCAACTTTGACAATGGAGTCTCTGAAATGTCCATCTTCTTCCTCGACCGAGGATTCTCCAGCACCGTTATCTATAGGGCACTCAACAGGGTCCGACCCCTCATCTGCACTCCCCGCACCCCCACCCCCACCCCCCGCCCCTTCTCTTCCCTCCCGCAACAGTGATAGGGACCCCCTTGTCTTTACAAACCATCCCACCAGCATCCACAAGCAGAAGATCATCAGACGGCATTTCTGCCATCTCCAGCAAGACCCCACCACTAGATCATATTCCCCTCCGCTCCCTTGTCTGCCTTTGTAGGGGTCATTCCCTCCGGGACACCCTGGTCCACACTTCCTTCACCCCCAACACCTCCCCCAACTCCCACAGTGGAAAGGCACCTTCCCATGCAACTGGTGAAGGTGTAACACCTGCTCATTTACCTCCTCCCTCCTCAGTATCCAGGGGCCTAAACGCACATTCCAGGTGAAGCAACATTTGACCTGCACTTCCCACGATCTTGTCTCCTGCATTCACTGCTCACAATGTGGTCTCCTCTACATTGGAGAAAGAAAGCATAGGCTGGTGACCGTTTTGCAGAACATACACGTTCTGCCTGCAAAAACGACCCTAAAAAACTTCCTGTTGCCTGCCACTAACTCACCACCCTGTTCCCTGGCCAGCATCTGTGTCTCAGGCTTGCTGCAGTGTTCCAGCACAGCTCATAGCAAACTAGAAGAACACCATCTAATTTTACACTTTGGGACTGTGCAGCCCTCCAGACTCAATAATGCATTCAATAATTTTAGGGCCTGAACTCTACCATTTCCCATCCCCCAAACTCACATGCCAGGCCTTGTTATCAGTCTGCCATTACACACCACCTATTGTTAGCCACTAAAAGTCTCCATCAACAGCTATTCACTCTCCCAGCCAGACTGTTAGCCACTCCTTTGTCTGTCCAACTGTTCTTCCCTCTATTTAAACTCTATCCTGACCTATCGTTTACTCCTTACCCCCACCCTATCTTCTGCATATAAAGAATTAACATTTGCCTAGCTCCCATCAGTTCCGAGGGTGGCTCAATGGACCCAAAACATTAATTCTGATTTCTCTTCACAGATGCTGCCAGACATGCTGAGCTTTTCCAGCAACTTCTGTTTTTGTTTCTGATTTACAGCATCAACAGTTCTCTCGGTTTTTATTTAATTTTATCCATTTGTCATAATCACACATTTTCACCACTCTAGTAAATAAGCCAATTTTTATTTTATTCCACTTTAAATTTATGATGGAAATGTCCACATTTTCATCAGTACCTTCTGTTACTCAAGTCAAATGGTTGGGTGCTCCAATGCAGATTCAATTAAGGGTATTTAGATAACTAGTATCTAACTGGTAACTAGGTGCCAACATATTTAAGCTGACAAGACGACAGGCTCAACTTGTTTGATATAACCTACAAAGAGACCAGTCTAAACAATCTGCTGTAAGCTGGTGAGGTCACAGCTAATGTGTCCACTGGATGTGCACAAAGCTAGAAGATTTTAATGAGGCAGACACTACTTTTTACTGCATCTCAGATTTAAACATAACGATTGACAGTATTATTTAAAATAGCACCCACTACATTGTTCCCTGCATGTACTAACTCATGAATATATGCAGGTCTTAAGTCAGAGATTCCACATTAATTTACAAAGGATCATGTACCTCTGATTTCCGGATTCCCTGGTTGAACAGTCCTCATGTCAGGCTTAAAAAAAAGTTCTTTCCTGTTACAGCCTCCTTTGTATCCTCACCGCCCCTCTTTAGCGTCCTTTATAGAGACAAGCCGCCGCCATTTGGTCCTTTATCCTGCTCTACCTTTCAAGACGTTCCTGCTTTCTCCCCATACATTTGATCTCGTCTTCAGCGCTAACTCCTTGAAAACATTTCAAGTTTTGGCCTCAAGCACGTTCTGTGACAGAATTCCACCACTCTCCAGGTAAAGAAATGTTTCCTCGTTTTAATCCTAAATAGCCTACCTTGTATCCTGCGACCATGACCTCTGGATCCAGACTCTCCAGTTATCAGGAACATCCTTCCTCCATTTACCTTGTTTAGTCCTTTAGAATTTTATAGGTTTCTGTGATTTTCAACCCCCACCCCCTCATTTTTCTAAACTCCAGTCCTAACCAATCCAGTTTTTCTTCATAGGTCAGCCCTGCTACCCCAGGAATCATTCTGGTAAACTTCAGTTGCACTCTTTCCATAGACACAGCATCCCTCCTCAGATAAAAGGGGACCAAAACTGCACATCATATCTCAGGAATGGTCTCATCAAGGCCCTGCACAATTACAGTGAAACATCATGCTCCTGAACTCGAATCCTCTCACTATGAAGGTCAACATTGCCTTCTTCACCACCCATTTGTATCTGAACATTTACTTTCAGCAACTGGTATACAAGGACATGCAGGTCTTGCGTCCCTCTCTCTTTCCTGATCTATCACCATTCCGATACATCTTCCTGTTTTTGCTACCTCATTATCTGCATTATACTTCAGCTGCCATGCATTCACCCTCTCACTCAGCTTGTCCAAATCGTACTGAAGTATCTCTGCATCCATGTCCTGACCTGCATCCAGACCTGAAACATCGATTTTCCTGCTCTTCTGATGCTGCCTGACCTGTGTTCCAGCTCCATACTGTATTGACTGACTCTAGCATCTGCAGTTCTTGCTATCACCCTTACACCCAGCTTTGTATCATCTGCAAACTTGGAGGTGTTACATTTAAACAAATTCATCAAAATCATCAACACATTATAAATTGGGATCAGTGCTAGGACCCCAGCTATGTAACCAACTGGTCACTGGCTACCACTTGGGGAAAAAGACTTCTTTATTCCTACTTTTCCTTCCCTATCCATGTCTGTATGTTACACCCAATCCCTGTGCTGTATTTTTACACGCCAATCTCTTCAGTGGGACTTTTATAGAAAACCTTCTCAAAGGTTTTCCATTAGTGTACCACCATGATTAGTGCTGGAGCGCTTGCTTTTTGTCACATAAATTAATGAAGGACTTGGATGTCAATGTAAAAAGGTTTAGTTAGTAATTTTGCAGAAGACATGAAAATTGGCAGTGTTGACGACAGTGAGGAGGATGGCCTTAGACTACAGTCTGATTGATCAGCTGAGCAACGGCAGAATTTAATCTTGATAAGTGCAAGTTGATGCATTTTGGGAGGTCTTGTAATGGAAGAATGTACACAAACGAATGCTAAGTCCTTGTGGAGTACTAAGGAACAAAGGCACTTTGGTCTGCAAGTCCACAAATGCCTGAAGGTAGGAGTCAAGGTAGACAGCGCGGTGAAGGCGGCATATGGTATGCTTGTCCTTTATTAGCCAGGGCACAGAAAATAGGAGCAAGGAAGTCTTGTTACAACTTTATAAAACACTGGTTAGGCCACACAGATGGAATACCGCGTGTAGTTCTGGTCATCACACAATTGAATGATGTGATTGCACTGGAGGGATGCACAGGAGATTCACCAGGATGTTGCCCAGGATGAAAAGTCTCAGTTATGAGGAGATATTGGATATGCTGGGTTATTTTCCTCAGAGCAGAGGCAGCTCAGGTAGTATCTGATTGGGGTTTACAAGATTATAACAGGCATAGATATAGTAGATTGCCATGGGGAAGAAATTCTCCCAGACGTTTCTAAGAACAGAAAGTATAAGTTTAAGGTGAGAAGAAAGTGGTTTAGAGGAGATCGAGACAACATTTTCTCATACAGAGGGTGGTAGATACACGGAACTCGCTGCCTGAGAGGGTGGAGGCAGATGCTCTGGCAACATTTCAATAAGCATCTAGATGAGCACTTAAAATGTCGGGGCATAGTAGGCAATGGACCAAGTGCGTGTAAGTGGGATTAGTGCAGTTTGGTGTTTGATGGTTGGCATAGACACGGTGGGCCAAAGGGCCTGTTTCTATGCTGTATAACTCGTACTAAAACCATGCTGACCCCATCTGGTTGAGTGATTATTTTCTAAATAGCCTGCTACTAACTCCTTAACAAAGAATACTCATGTTTTTCACAGTAGCAGCTGTTGGATCAAATGCCCTATAGTTTCCTGCTTTATGTCACCCTCCTTTCTTAAACAGGATGACAAGACCTTAATGTTCAAATAATAATGCTGCTCCATTACTACGCCTCTTGTGGCCTAGCATGCATCACCAAGATAACTAGCAGAAACAGCAGCATGGCAACAGATGCTAAAAATCAACCCATAATGATATGTGGCAACTTCAAAAGTAGCACTTTTATTCTTTTTCATTCACAGGATGCGGGCGACGCTGGCTAGGCAGCATTTATTGCCCATCCCTAATTACCCAGACAGCAGTTCAGACTCAACCACATTGCTGTGGGTCTGGAGTCACATGTAGGCCAGACCAGGTAAAGATGGCAGTTTCCTCCCCTAAAAAAAGGAGATGGGTTTCTTCCAACAATCGGCAATAGATTCATGGTCATTAGATTCTTAATTCCAGATATTCATTGAATTCAAATTCCAACATCTGCCATGGTGGTATTCGAACCCAGGTCCCCAGAACATTATCTGGGTTTCTGGATTAACAGTCCAGCGATAATGCCACAAGGCCATTGCCCCTTGTGGGGAAGCTTGTCTCTCAAGGATTTACCTTGTCAGTCACCAGAAAAAGTCTGCCATGTGAAGACACCTCACGAGAAAGAGATTTGCTTGTGTCCATTGGTGGAAAGATGCCAGCTAACTGGTAAATCAATTGTGTTACCAGAGTGATGGGCATTCATAATGTGCGTTCACTCTTCCTATGCTAGTATTCACACAGTAGCTGCACCTAATTAAAATCAGACCCCTTTCCATTTGTGCAAATAAATGCAAAACAAGAATCAGCAGCGAATACAAACAGAAACAACACAATCATAAAATTTGTCTTTTACTGAGATAATAGGTACTGCAGATGCTGGAGAATCCGAGATAACAAGGTGTGGGGCTGGATGAACACAGCAGGCCAAGCAGCATCATAGGAGCAGGAAAACTTTTTTTGGTTTAGTTTAGTTTTAACAATGGCAGTAGTTGCATTGATGAATATGCTTTCACTAAGATCTGCATAACTTGGCTGCTAAGCACAGGAAATCATGCCAGATAATTAATGAGAGCATTTCACAAACTCATTTTCCACCCAAAACATACATCTTGGTTGCAGAATGATAATCTGGATATAGGAATCAAGAAACAGGCTCAAGGCCTGTTCGCCAAATGTTTCATCACTAGCTCAGCATCAAATCCAACCACATAGCTTGTCATATTGTCTCCAGTTTTGCAGGCAGTGTTAAGGAAAAGTGGTAAACTCACCTCCCCTGCTCCTAGGAACAAAAACCTGTGATCCTTGATTGGTCTGTTAATCACTCTCTGGGCTGAGAACAGTCCTGCCAGTGCTACTGCTGCTGTGCCTGCGTAATACAAAAGCAACACTAGGTGGCAAGCATTGACTATATAAAGCAAAAGGAAGACAAGTTTAAAATCAGCTTCAAAAGAACTTGTATCTGCTAATTACTTTAAACTAAAAATCAATTAGATTTATTTTGCTTAAAACGTAGGTGTAATTACAAATAAAATGACAGAACTTAGATTTTATGTCCCACGTTTTCCCATCATTGGACTCCCTTTCCTTATCTTGATCATAAGAAAAAAAATCTGCCCACTTGCCTGCCTCCTATGATGGGAGATGCTAAAGGACTCAGTTGGGCAGCAAACCTCAGGCATAGAACATAGAACAATACAGCGCAGAACAGGCCCTTCGGCCCTTGATGTTGCGCCGACCTGTTAACTAATCTAAGCCCATCCCCCTACACTATCCCATCATCATCATCATCCATATGCTTATCCAAGGACTGTTTAAATGCCCCTAATGTGGCTGAGTTAACTACATTGGCAGGCAGGGCATTCCACGCCCTTACCACTCCCTGAGTAAAGAACCTGCCTCTGACATCTGTCTTAAATCTATCACCCCTCAATTTGCAGCTATGCCCCCTCGTACTAGCCGACGTCATCATCCTGGGAAAAAGACTCTCACTGTCCACCCTATCTAGTCCTCTGATCATCTTGTATGTCTCTATTAAATCCCCTCTTAGTCTTCTTCTCTCCAATGAGAACAGACCCAAGTCCCTCAGCCTTTCCTCATAAGACCTTCGCTCCAGACCAGGCAACATCCTGGTAAATCTCCTCTGCACTTTTTCCGATGCTTCCACATCCTTCCTGTAATGGGACAACCAGAACTGTACGCAATATTCCAAGTGAGGCCGCACTAGCGTTTTGTACAGTTGCAGCATGACATCACGGCTCCACAACTCAATCCCTCTACCAATGAAACCTAACACACCGTATGCCTTCTTAACAGCACTATCAACCTGGGTGACAACTTTCAGGGATCTATGTACCTGGACACCAAGATCCCTCTGCACATCCACACTATGAATGATCACAGTGAAGCCATATCTGCTTTTTGTAGCGTTAGCTGTCATATTCTGCTGAAGTGTTTATAACATACAAACACTTGGGATATCAAAACAGCTTTTCAATTTGTGGATGAATGGGTGAACAGCTAGCTAAACTCAGGTCTTGAAGCTACAACCAGATCTTGGTTCGATAGCATTGCAGATTCAAGAAGCAGTATATAAATTAAACAGAATGGCTGTGACAAACTAGAATGATTTTAGCCTTGCAACATTGTCAAAATTAAAAAGACCTCTCTTGCTTGAAGTATCAATATTTGAGATTGGCATGGTGAGATCAGGGTAGATCACATCTGCGGCACTACAAGGGGTTCTCCTATAAAACTTTTGTTCTGGCAATACAAATTGGCTATAATGCGACTGATGAATAGGAGAACAGTATTTGTAAAACACGAACTGTGTTGGCTATAACACGATTCCAATGTCGACATCACGTGATTGGTTCACAGGCTTTGTCCTGACCATGCACCAAAAGAGTCGCTACACTAGCATCAAGGATCCTCGCGCTGAAAGAGGCACTGTACAATTCTGCCATATTGTCCTCTCATTTTGTGCGTAAAGTAGCAAGAATGATAACAAGCAGCATCCCAGTAATAAAATTCAGGGTGTTGTATGTAAAAGGCTATAGACACTGGAAGAGAAGATAGATGTTGTAAAGCATTTTGAGCTTAATGAGAGAACATGTGATATTGCTCATGCAAGAAGAATGAAGGAGTCTACCTTACGCACCACTGGAGACAATGCAGAAAAGATTAAAGCAAGCTGTATTGCTGGAACAAGTCTGAGGTCACAGACAGAGGAACTTAGGGAGATGATGCGGTTTCTAAGTGTGTGGATAGAACAGCAAACAAAGAAGCGATCTGGGACTGCCCTTCTCACCACAAAATAGAAAGACTTATCAGTTTATGAAGATCTAACAAAACAAGCCAAAAAATCCTGCAGATGTGCCCGCCTTTAGTGCTGGCAGTGGCTGGTGTGCTGGTTTTAAGAACGGCTATACTTTTCATAACGTAAAGTTATATGGCGAAGCTGCCAGCGCAGACAAGGAGCATGCGATGGCATTCCCTCCCATAGTAAAAAAATTAATTGAGGAAGGAGGCTACAACTGAGATCAAACTTTCAGTCTGGATGAGACAGGTTTATATTGGAAGCAAATGCCATCAAGAACCTACATTTTTATGAATGAAGCACATGCTTCAGACTTTAAGGTGGCAAAAGGATCGTATGACTGTGCTGCTGGGTGCCAATGCCAATGGAGCTTAAGCCTGTAATGGTATATCACTCGGCCAACCCACAAGCCTTGAAAGGTTACTTTAGGTCTACTCTAGGCATCTACTTTAGATCAATTGTTCCGACATTCTTCACAATGAAATAATTTCTATAACCTTGGACTCTGCCTCTATTATAGGACCATAAGAAATAAGAGCAGGAGCTAGCCATTTGGCCCCCAAGCCTGGTCTACCATTCAATGGGATCATGGTTGATCTGACATTTCTCATATCCTTTCCTCAATGTTTGATTCCCCAAATGATCAAGAATCTACTCAGCCTTAAACATACAGAAGGACTCTGCCCTCACAGCTCTCTGTAGCAAGGAGTTCCAAAGACTCAACTTCTTCTTTCTCAATCTTAAATGGTCACCTCTTTATTCTGAAACTATTCCCTCAGGCACTATTCTTCCATAAGGGGAAATATTCTCTCAGCATGTACCCTGTCAAGTTCCTTAAGAATCCTGTACGTTCCAATGAGATCACTTTTCACTCTAAACTCCAGTGTTATAATCCTAACCTGTTCAGCCTTTGCTCATAAGGCAAGCTCTCTGTACTGGGAATCATCACTACTGGTCTGCTTTTCCATCCAGAATTTCCTTGATTTATCAGATTATTTATTGAATTTGCATTGACCTAGCTACACCAACACCATAGTCTTGAATGTTATGACATTTCAAGTTCTCATCCACATACATTTTAAAAAATATAGCAAAGTTTCCCACCTCAAATCATCACAGTGCATTCCAGATTCCACCCACCATCTGGGTGAAATAAGGTTTTAACCTCAAACCACCCTCTAAATCTCCTGTTCTTCACCTTAAAATAATGCCCACTCATCATGGGCCCTTCAACTCAGGGAGACTGCTGCTTCCTATCCATGCCCCTCAATCTGATATACCTCAAAATCAGGTGCCCCCTTAGGTTCTTTGCTCTTGAAGAAACAGCCCAAGCTTATCTAGCCTCTTTCCATTGCTAAAAATGACCCACCAAGACATCATGGTGAATCTCCTTTGCAGCCCCTGCAGTACAATCACATTTTTCCCATCATGTGGCAATCAATAATGCATACAGTACACCTGCTGTGACTTAACCAATGCTTTGCGCAACTCCAACATGACCTTCCTACTCTTATAATATGCACCATGACTGATAAAGGCAATTGTAGTATATACCTACTATACACCTGTCTGGCCACCTTCAGGGACCTGTGAACAAACACTCCAAGATCTGTCTGTTGGTCTGTACTTCCTAGTATCCTGCTACTCATCGAGTATTCCTTTGGCTTGTTACTTTTTCCAAAGTGCTTCACCTCACCTTTCAGGGTTAAATTTCATATACTACCGATCTGCCCAAACTATTTATATCATGTAGTTACCCAAGATCTTCTTCCTCACTGTTAACCAGGCAGCCAATCTACATGTCACTCCTGTAGTTGATCATCCCTCCCACGTTCTCATCTATTATTGTTTCTCTGTCTGTCTGTCTCCCCCTCTCCTTGGGCGATCAGCTGAAGACCTGCCAACATTATTTCTCACCCATCCCATCCTTGAAAATGACTTCCACATTTTCTATGGTGACATGGTGGCACAGTGGTTAGCAAAACTGCCTCTCAGCGCCAGGCACCTGGGATCGATTCCAGTTTTAAGTGACTAAGTGCAATTCCACAATCTCCCCATGTCTGAGGGGGATCAAGCCAAGTGCTTCAGTTTTCTCCCACAGTCCAAAGATGTGCAGAATTGGTGATGTGGCCATGCTAAATCGCCCCGTAGTGTCTAGGGATGTGCAGGCTAGGTGGGTTAGTCATGATAAGTGCAGGGTTACACAGAGATAGATTGGGGGTTGGGGCTGGGTGGGATGATCTTCTGATGGTCAGTGCAGATTTGATGAGCCAAATGGCTTCTTTCTGCATTCTAGGAATTCTATGTTTCAATGATCTATAAGCTTCCTTCCCTCTCCAAATTTAAATATGTTGTCATTTCCCAAAGCAGTGCTATCTTTTTTGGACTTACATTTTAAAAATTCTTAAAAAAAATTTCAATCCTACCACATTACCAAAATGGCTTCTGCGTACAACACCGTAGTTAATTGCAACTCTTGACTGTCATGAAACTAATCATAACCATGAATTACATATAGATATATTGAACTTGAGTACATTTGTATCTTTCACTTTGAAAAAAAAAATGAACAATGGATGGCCAAGAATGTAAATTCAGTGATCCATTCTGAAGGAGGGGCAAAAGACCCAAAAAATTAACTCTGAATTCTCTCCAAAAAAGCTGACTTTTTCCAGCAATTTCTGCTTTTGTATGTAAATTCAGTGGTTCTCTCAAATTCCTGTGTGGATAACACAACATTTTGAGGGGAATCATGGAATATCTCACCCATAGAGAAACAACAGAACTTCAGATAGTGGCAGCTCAAATGCAAAAATGATACTGAAAGAACTGAACTGTGATCTCTTGTGGATGGTATTAAACGCTGCATGTAATAGGAGTCAAAAGAAAAGCCATTCTGGACTAAAGACATGTTTGTGTTTCTAGGAAGACAAGAGGGGTTTTAAAAAAAAAATCCCTTGGCCTGTGTGCTAGTATGCTACATTAGTGTCACGTTAGTGCACTAACTTGTGGTTCAACTCCACTCATCGTATCAAGTCACAGCTCAGCACTCCCACTATACACCATGTGCAGACAAAAAAAAACCTCTGATGGCTGAAAACAAGGAATAAGTCTGGCCACTGTTGAAAGAAAAAAAATGGACAAACTCTTAGCTGCTCAATGCTGAACCAAGAATCTCCGAACTAGGACGGACTTTGGCAGTTGAGCAGTATTGGAATCACTGATTTTAATGGCCTGATAACCTTTCAATCTCGCTTGACAAGAATTTATTTACTTCTGCCTTAAATACATTGAAGGATTCTGCGTGTACCAAAATGTTTCAGGGAACATTCCAAAGATTCATGACCCTCAAAATATTTAGCCTAATCTTTTATAAATGTGTGAACCCAACTGTTGAAGTGCAACCAGTTCCAGATTATCCCATAACAGGAAATATCCTTTCCACATCTACCCCATCAAGATGCTCAGAATTTCATGCTTCAATCTTCTGAACTCCAAGACATTATCCTAAAACAGCGTCAATTTTGGTCCGTCAGCTGACGGCACACACAGCTCTTCAGCATCCCCTTGTTTCATGTCATGTGACTTCACAGGTCCAGACTCAACGTGTCACCACCTCTGCTGGGTCTGCCCTGCCAGTGGACCGGTGATGTTGTCTTGTGTGTAGTCCATTTGGTTTTGTTCCTTTTTAAAGGGTCAATACAACCTGGAGGCTCACTAAGCCATTTCAGAGGGTAGTTAAGAATCAGCCACATTTCTGTGGGTCTGAAATCACATAGACCAGACCAGTTTTCTTTCCCTAAAAGGGAGTCAGTAAGCCAGATTGGTTTTTTTTTTTTTGAAAAAGACAACAGAATGATTTTTTTTATTTAATTCAAATTTCACCACCTGCCATCATGGGATTCAAACTCTATTTTCCAGAACATTACATGCGTTTCTGGGTTACAAATCCAGTGACTACCACCAGGTCATCACTTCCTCATGTGCAACCTATACATCTCTTTCAATTCCACTTCTTTGTGCATTCACCTTTGAAAGCCTCTCCCAAGTCAATTAGATTTAAACTTTCAAACCCACAGCCTTTGGCTCTTGCCCCTCACCATGATACTTTTACAGCTATAAATCTGTTCAAATTACTCTCTAATCTCTTGTTTTGACTGCCACTGTCCCCAGCAAAATCATCACTATCAACCATCTTGATCATTCAACCTTAGTATCCTAATTTTCAGTCTTTCAACTACAAGAGATGTTATAATATCTTGGGTGAAACTAGTTAATTATGATGCAAGTCCAAAGATTTTCCTTCCATTCTCAATTATTTAGTGTCATTATTTTAAAGTCATTTGCAATCATTACTTTAACACATTTTAGTGCAATGACACTGACCCCAAAACCCATAATCTACACATTCCATATAACATTTGTCATCATTATCTAGTCTTTGTCACTTGAGTAGGTGCCTAAGGTTCACCAGTTATTTTCACTAAAATTTGAGTGTTTAACTATTTCAAGAAAAAAAATTTTTTTCAGTTGACCGAATCATGTTAGAAACTTACCTTGAATATCATCATTAAACGTACAATATTTATTTTGGTATCTCCTCAAAAATCTAAAGGCATTTTGATTCCCAAAGTCTTCAAACTGAATAAGGGTATTGCGACCATACCTGCATTTTTTAAAAAAATTCAATAAATTAGTAGACAGCTAGATTCTGTCAGTCAAATGCGTAAAGCTGTTAAAAACATCTCAATGTATAAAATAATCTATTCAACTGTAAAACATAGTCAGTTTTATCTGAAGATATCTGGTTCAATCCCTGGTTGGTGTACAGTTGGAATATCTTAGTAACCATTGTAAGATATGTTTCATTATTCTCCAATAGAGCTACAAAGTGCCTTTGTATCAATGCCAGGCTAAGAGGCATCTGAACTATGATATCTCTACTTACTGCCCTGGCTAAAGTGTAAAGAGGTCATTTAAAAAGCATGATTGAAAAGGAACAAAAATTGGAAGAAAAATAACTATTTAGAAACATAGCTGGGCATGCATCAGATGAGAGATTAAGGATTAAAAGCATTTGTAACCAAAGATAAAAGTGATTGCAATTCTGTTTCTCAATTTGGTTGGACCATCTAGATTTATCACGGAGTCAAAGGGGAGACGGATAGTGAACTTTAGCTCAGTTTGCCCTGCATATCATTAGAAAATCAATATAATCCATGCTTGCATAGGATGTGCTCTCTTTATGATATAAGCAATTTAACCAAAAAAGCTTAGTAGCCCCATGCAGCTTTGTTATTAAAATGATCATTGTTAATACAACTAAAAGGAGATACAAGCCAAAATTATTGGCTCTTAAAGACATTCCCCCCCCTCCCCCACTTACTGAAGTATTTAGAACCCTCATTACCCTTCTACAATGATATAATTAAAAACAAAGACTCTTCAAAGACAGAAACCGTTGCACCATTCGTGTGTTCTTCTTTGTGTTTACTGTTAAGAACCTTCCTTGCAGGAAAATTAGCTGGAGGATTGGGCATGGCAGGCTTGGAGGGCTAAGAGGGTGATACCATAACTTCACTCTGTTCCTGGAAATCACGAGAGTGTAATGCCATGGGAGATTGATCAGAATGAAGTATAAAAACTACTGACCAATGTCATCTTATGGGAGTCGGTTAAGAGTCTTTGAAAACTCCTAAAATATGCAATAACTAGACATCAATTTCACTTAGCAGATTAGCGTCCAACAGTGAAACAAAGAAAGTTATATGCCAGGATACTCAGGCTGTATAATTCATACGATCAAGAATTAAAAAGGAGAAGACTATCTGAGATGATCATTGAGTTACAGAATTGAGGTTACAGGGAGAGGCCATTCAGACCACTGTGGCAGTGCCAACTAAATTTTAATAGCAATTTAACCAGTCCCTCTCACCTTTTCCCACAGCCCTGCAGAAAATTTTTCTTCAAGTGCTTATCCAATTTCCACCATTCAAAATCTCAGCATCCACTCAACAATCCTTTCCTTGGGTAAGGAGACCAAAACTGCTCATTATACTTCAGGAGTGACCTCATCAATCCACTTAAAACTGCAAGCTTAAAAAGGAGCATTAATTTTCCCAATTGTTTGCCACACCTGCATCTCAACTTTGTCATTTAAGCACATCCACCTCTCTGAATACATTCAATACTTCCCAGTCTCAACACTTATAGTAGCTTTATATTTGTTCACCCAGAGTATAAACTGAAATTTCTTCATAGTTTATTTCATCTCCCCTATTCTTTTGCACTCACTGAATAGGTCTGCATTACTGTGCAATGTATTCAAATCCTCAACCTGTTTTCTCAAACAACTATCTTTTAAAAGGGAAGTGTTGAAGGTAAAGAAGGGAAGCTCCCATACAACGTCAATCAATGGCTACTGATTGATCAATTTATTGCCACATGTACCGTAATAGCGAAAAGCTTTGTTTACTAGTGCTACAAGCAGATCACAGCAAGCAAAGGACGTACAGATACAGGCTTAGAGGCATACAGGTTACATTATTTGAGGCTAGAGTCCATTCAACAGTCTGATAATAGCCAGAAAGAAGCTGTTGCTGAACCTACTCGTGCATGTGCACAGGTTTCTGTATCCTGATGGAAGAGGCTGTAGGAGGTCATTACCGCAGTGCGATGGGTCTTTGATGATGTTGGCCAACTTTCTGCAGCAGCAAGCCATGCAAATAGAGTCCATGGATGAAAGCTTGGCTTCAGTGATGGTCTGGGCTATGCACACCACCTTCTGTAGTTTCTTACGGTCCTGGGCAGAGCAGTTGCCATACCAGGCCATTATGCACCCAGACAGTATGCTTTCAATGTTGCATCTGTAGAAGGTGAAGGACTTGATGGACACGCCAAACTTCCTGAGCTGTGAGGAAGAACAGGTGTTGTGGCTTCTTGACTGTTGCCTCTACATGGAAAGTCCAGGACAGGTCGTCGGTTATCATCACTCCAAGGAAGTCAATGCTCTTCACCCTCTCAACCCTCAGTTCTGTTGATCCAGATGGGGACGTGTTCTCCTCCTTTCTTTCTGAAGTCGATGATCAGTTCTTTAGTTTTGCCGATGTTGAGAGAGAGAGAGATTGTTTTCATTGCACCACGTCACCAAGCCCTCTATCGCCCTTCTGTATTTTGACTCGTCACTGTTAGATATCTGTCCCACTACAATGATGTTGTCAGCAAACTTGCAGATGGCATTTGTTCATAATTTGGCAATACAGTTGTCAGTGTATAGGGAGTGCAGTAGGCGGCTGAGGATGCATCCTTTTGTGGGGGGGGGGGGCGGGGTGCTCCAGTGTTGAGCGTTATTGTGGAGGGGGTGCAGTTACCTATCCTCACTCATTGCAGCCATGTGTCAGAAAACTATGGATCCAGTTGCAGAGGGCGGAGCTGAGACCAAGGTCGCTGTTTTGACATCAGTCTGGCAGTGATAATGCTGTTGCAGGTGGAGCCGCGGTCGGTCGGTCGGTCGGTCGGTCGGTCGGTCGGTCGGTCAATGAGCAGAAAGTCTACATAGGTGTCTTTGTTGTCCAGATGTTCCAGGGAGGAGTGCAGGGATAGGGACATGGCATCTTCTGTGGACCTGTTATGTCAGTAGACAAAATTGTAGGGGATCAAGGCAGGTTGGGAGACTGGAGTTGATGTGGGTATTGACCAGCCTGTCAAAGCACTGCATGATTATTGAAGTCAGAGCTATTGGGTGGTAGTCATTAAGGAACACTGCATGTGTTTTCTTGGGTACAGGGGTGATGGTCTTCTTGGAGCAGGTGGGGACTTCAGCCTATAGGGAGAGGTTTAAGATGTCGGTGAGTACCTCAGATCCTGTGCGGACCAGCTGGCCGAGTGTTTGGCTAGGGACATCATCTGGGCCTGTTGCTTTCCTTCAGTTGACTCCCAGGAAGCAAATTCTATTAATGGGCCCTTGCTAAGTTAAGATCTTACTGACTCTGTATTAAGACCATAAGATAAATCGGTCAAATTCTGTTCCTTTCAGCCCATTGGGTCTGCTCTGCCATTTAATCACAGCTGAGGTGTTTAATTCCATTCTCCTGCCTTCTGCCTGTAACCTTTGATCTCCTTAACAATCAAGAATTGCACATATAAACACACAAAAACACAAACTGTTAGAGAAAGTCCAGTGACCCTTCTTCAGAACTCATATCTTGTTCCATTTGGAATAAAGGTGGGCGCCAGCATGGAATGATGACAAAGATACAAGCTGCACTTTTCATTTGGACAATAATTAGGTGTATTATATAAAAGTTTGTAACATTATTAAAATTCAGGTTATTATTAAGTTTTCAGTTCTATTTATAGTGTGAAATTACCAATCTGTGGGACAATATGGAAGATTTGGGATTACAGCTCATTTCTTTGCTCAGAATTCCTGTATGCGAAAGACATTTGGCCCATCAACCCTACACCAACCCTCCAAAGAGTATTCCACCCAGATCTGGGAAGAACATGTAAACGCCACACTCAAGGCTAGAATCAAACCTGGGTCCCACCACTGTGCCATCATATTCCACCATAGCTCTAGTATTACTGCTAGCTGAACCAAGCTACAAAACAGAGTTTGGCACCTAATAAAACCATGACGTTTAATATAAATGCCAATCACTGGACCAGACACGGAGGATAAATGCTTTACAAATAATTTTCCCTTTTAAAGGTTTTTTTTCCCCTTGTGAAAATAAGTCTCTACACAGAAGCCAGTCAGAAGGCAGCTTTACTAACTTGTCTGCAATTGCTTCCATAAATTCATCAATAAGTTCATCATAGCGGTGTGAACGGTCCCTCTTCTGGTAAAGACCCATGTAAAAGGGATCTTTCAACAGCATCTACAAAAGAGGAAAGTATACAACGTTTGAGTAATGAGAAGATATATTCTGGAGCACATTAGCCATATTTTACAGAACTCCCACAGAATTAGATATTGCAGTTTTAATTAAAAAAGCTAATGAGCATTACTCCCACTCTGAACAAAACTAGAAATGATATCCTCCATAAACAGAACTCACTCTCCTCTTATCACACTTTTCATCAGGACAGAGCTGGAGAAAGCAAGCAAGACAAGCATGAGTGCAACAAGAGCAAGAAAAAAAAAAAAAAAAAAGTAGTGATTCACCCATGAAGAGAGAGCTATATAGCATATACCATAATGTTTCCCGGTGATGCTGAGTAGAAATCATAGAATCCCGACAGTGTGGGAACAGGCCATTTGGCCCAATAAGTCCACACAGACCCTCGAAAAGCATACCACCCAGACCCACCCCCTACCCTATCCCTGTAACCTTGCATTTCCCATGGATAATGCACCTAACCTACACATCTCTGGACACGACAGGCATGGTCAATCAACTTAACTTGCACATCTTCGGACCGAGAGAGGAAACCTGAGCACCCAGAGGAAACCCACGCAGACACAGAAAGAACGTGCAAACTCCACACAGAGTCGCCCAAGGATGGAATCAAACCCTGGTTATTCTGGAGAGATGGGATTCACTTGAACCAGGGGACGAGCATTCTGGTAAATTAAATAATTTATGCTCATTGAGGGTTGGGAGGCGGAAAATGGAAGTTTACAAAGCAAGAGTACATGGCAGCTCGTGGGACCCATGCCTTAGGTTTAAAGCCTGTATTTAGTAAAATTTAAAGGCATTTTAAATAAAGTGGTTATGTTTAAAATGTGATTTTGAGCAATCAAGCAAACCAGTCATTTAGTCACGATGGAATGAATTATGCAAACACAAGGTACAATGAGATTAATTTATGCAGTTACCTCATTGTCAGTGCCCACATCAATACAAACAGGAAGACAACTACGGGGATCAATTCCAGCACAAGTTGTATATAGGCACAGCTTTCCAACTGGGATCCCCATCCCATAAACACCAAGATCTCCAAGTCCCAATATCCGTTCTCCATCTGTTACGACTACAGCCTAGGATAAATAAAATTAATTTGTAATCCTGCACAATAAATCTCTTTTACATGGCTTCAAATCAAGGTCTTCCACATTTAAATTAAATACCAGGTAAATTACTAATGTGACGGAATAGGATTTCCCATATTTCTTTATTCTTGAGGTACACTTAGTTAAGAATATAGGTTAAACTTCCAAATACAATAGAGGCAACAGTATCATAATATTCTAAAACAGTGTAGCAGCTAGGTTAGCAGCAACAGAAGGATATAAAACAAACTGATTATATAATGTCCTTCCTACAGCAGATTATTAAACTAGGAGATAAATTTAAACATGAAGGACAGCAAAGACTCAAAAAACTAAAGTTTTAGCAAATATTCTATAACAAATACCTCCAATGAAAACTGAAAGAACTGTGGATGCTGTTAATCAGGAACAGCAGCTCTGAGGAAGGGTCACCAGACCAAAAAGTTAACTGATTTTTCTTCAGAGATGCTGCCAGACTTGCTGAGCTTTTCCAGCAACTTCTGTTTTTGAACAAGTACCTCATACCTCCATTCCCCCTACTTTCAGATCTATAGTTCTGATTAGGATACCATGCTGAGGAATAATCTGAACATCAGCAACTTCAAGATCAGATGCAGAGTGGCATCCCAGTCTCCAAGAATCTTAGATTGCTGCATCACATTGCCTTTTTCTTTAAAACCATGGCAGTTGTCTATTTGCCTCCCAAAACTGTATCCTTCCTTATCTTAGGGACAGTAGGACCATTTCAACTCCCACTCCCATTCCTCAGATGACATGTCCATCCTGGGCCTCCTGCAGTGCCACAACAATGTCACCCAAAAGTTGCAGGAACAGCATCTCATATTCCGCTTGGAAACCCTGCAGCCCAATGGTATCAATGTGGACTTCACAAGGTTCAAAATCTCCCCTCCCCCTACAGTATCCCAAAACCAGCCCAGCTTGTCCCCAACTCCCTAACCTGTCCTTCTTCCCACCTATCCCCTCCTCCCACCTCAAGCCCCACTCCATCTCCTACCTAACCTCATCCCGCCACCTTGACCTGTCCGTCCTCCCTGGACTGACCGATCTCCTCCCTACCCCCCCACCTACACTCACCTTTACTGGCTCCATCCCCGCCTCTTTGACCTGTGTCTCCTCTCCACCTATCATCTCCTCTATCCATATCCCCCTCTCTCCCTATTTATTTCAGAACCCCCTTCCCATCCCCCATTTCTGAAGGGTCTAGGCCCAAAACATCAGCTTTCCTGCTCCTCTGATGCTGCAGGTCCTGCTGTGTTCAACCAGCTCCACCTCCACTATCTCTCCATCCTTATCTTCTTCAGTTGACCTTTATACTGATTCTTCATCCTCAGACTTCAATTTCCAGCTCTGCTCTGACTATCTCCCTACCAAACACACAAACTTCAATTTCCTCTTCCTTATAAACTGTTCTACAAACATTTAAATCCATCCTGGACAGTGACTGCTCCTGCAGACTCTCTGCTCCACTGCTTTCCAAGACTAAGAGATATCAATATCTTGAATTCCTCACTCTCCTCCCCCATCTACCCTCAGAAAAGAGAGACTCACTCCATAAAAAGCAGCAACTTAAGAATCTTAAGCTTATGGATTTCTACTCACCACTGTACTTCCACAACCAGTGAATCCCCGTACATACTTACAAAAGAGAGACTATCATTATGCTACTTCTCCTTAGCCAGCAAACCTGTAATCACCCCTTCCCCATGCGCAGGTACATTGCTACCCCAGCCAGGAAAACCATCTCTCTTTTGACTGCTTCCATATCTACTCATTAAGTTAACCTTCACTGTCCATTTCCTTCAACTCCATTTCTGACGTTCAAATAACTGCTTGCCTTCAGGCATGCTTTGTTTCCCTTTCAGTCATCCACCCCTCAGGAGGTCACCTCTAAGGTCACCACCTACCACTTCCATACACTCCAGTAATCTTATAAATCTATCACCCATGATTTGAAATACATTGCTAATCTCTCCCGAAACTCGTTGCATTACCTTGTAAACCACCCACACAACCAACTCCTCTCAAGGATCCATTTGTTTGTACATCACATTCCATCACTTTCTGACCGCACCTCATCAGCATCATCTAGAATCAGTTTCTACATACACATCTCTCAAGCCTGACTTTCCGGAATTTGTTGCTAGTAATGGGAGATCAATTTTCCAAGGATGTGGTAAAAGCATGGAGAAAATCATAAGATACTTGATGTGGTTTTATGGAAGCCAAATCATGCCTGATAATGTATTACAACTTTCAAGGACAAAACTATTAGAGATGAACTACAGGAGGAAGAATATTTGGATTTAAGAGACATTAAACAATGTGCCGCATGACAAGTTGTTGCATAGGGTAAAAGCTCCTGAGGTGGAAAGGTTTATATGAAAGCAAGGATGCAGTTTGGGAAACACAGGAAAGGTTTTTTCTGATTTGTTCATGGGATGTGTCTGCCATTGGCTGGACCAGCATTTATTGCCCATCCCTAACTGCCAGAGGGAGTAAAGAGTCAACCACATTGCTGAGGCTTGGAGTCACATGTAGGCCAAAAGAGCCAAGGATGGCAGTTTCCTTCCCCTAAAGGACATTGGTGAACCAGATGGATTTTTCCTGACAATCAACAATTGTTTCATTGTCATTATACTCTTAATTCCAGAGTTATTTTTCTGCTTTGAATTCAAACTTCACCATTTGCCATGGTGGAATTTGAAATTGGCTCCCCAGAACATGACATGACATGACATGACATGGGTCTCTGGATTAATAGTTAGCAATAATACCAGGCCAATATCTCCCCACTCCAGACATTAAAAAATGTCATACAAATGTTCACTTCGCATTATGGAACTTTAAAAACTGATAAACAGGAGCATATTTGCTTGAAGCTGTTAGTGGTGCATTCATTAGGGCAGCTCACAAGTAATACCAAATTAAAGGGAAAACAACAGGTTTACTCTATGAGAGCAGTGTTGATTTATTAGCAAGTGAACTCGTTAGTCAAGGTGATGCTGTGAAAAAGCTGCCAGTTCATGATGGACTGCTAAATTTCAAGACTTGTTAAAATTCTAAAGCAGACTCCGATTGATCAAGGCATTTTTCAGTAATGAACCAGGAAGTAGCCATCAACTATATTGCAACGATGGAACAGGTTGTCCCTCTGTCTGTCTGTCTCTCTAAAATATATAGGGAGGGCCTAGTATACCTAACTTCAGTACATGCAAATATGCCCGACTTACAATTCTAAATCAGACATTAGCACAATGTTTTGCACACAAGATTATTTAGCAACATGTCACCAAATCACAGCAGTAAAGAACAAGAGGCAGTGAATTGGTTTACATGGATTTCTGTACATAAATGTTTACATCTGCAAAAACTTAACAGTAGCTGCCATGAGTTGTGATTCTGAAATTATATGGCATTTACTAAACAATCCTGAATGCACAAAGAAATTTATAGAAGTACTGCACAGACTGGAGTTCTGAAATAAAAACTAAGTGCTGGGGAGAATTTTAGCATGTCTGGCAGTATTTGCAGAGAGGGAAAAACAGAGTCAATGTTTCAAGTCCAATGACTTCCTTCAGAATGATTGTAGCTGTAAAATATGACATTTTTTACACTGTTGATAAAGGGAAAGAGGTGTGAATGGATTGAATGGGGACAATGCCCAGAGGAAGAGACAAAAGGGAGTGCTAAGGCTAGTAAAGGTTAGATCTTGAAGCAAAAATAGGTGTTAGTGATAGGTCTGTTTAATAGAAAATAGGTCAGCTCTGCTAAAAGCATACCCATGCCATCAAGATGGGGGTGGGCAGTGGACAGAGGACAGAAGTGGTGTAATCAAAATGGAGGACAGAGTTTATGCTCTGTGGTTGCTGAACTCAATGTCGAGTTCCGAAGGCTGTAAACTGCATAAGTGGAAAAGGAGGTGCTATTCTTCCAGCTCTTGTTGGACTTTGCTGGAACACTGCAGCAGGCTAACGTGTTGTTTTTGTATACAAATTGTCCTGAATACTGCATGAAAAACTTCAAAATTTGCCTTTTTATAAAAAAAAAGCAATGCTCAAAAATCTGGAATTTTCAGATTGGCAGACCGTCATTGTGGGTCACTGCGAAGGCCAGTGCTGCTGAAACACTGAACTATTTCTAATCTCCATTGAAGAGACCACATACTTTTTTGGGTCTGTAAACTGAAATGGAATAACTTATCTCTAACTGAAAAAACAGGAGTGTTTTGCAACTGAAAACACAAAAAGCTGCATATCATTGTCTGATACAAAAAACTGCTTTTTCAAGCAGTGATGGGGAGAATCCAATTCCAAGTGGCACCGGCAACCTTAAGTTACAGAAATTCTGCCTAACAACAGTCCTCTAATTGGTTGAGCTGCAGCATTAAAATAACTGCAAACGTCATGGCAGCAGGAAGAAACTTACAGAAAGCATCCATTACTCTCTCACTCTTTCTGGGCTAAAAGTACAAAAATAAGCTTGAGAAAGAATCCTAAAACAAGCCAGATCTAGGTCCACATGATCAACAAGTTACAGAATGGTCATCATCCTGTAGACAACAGTATGTCAATATTGCAAAAAGTGGATTTAGAAAATAACTCCATCTTGTGGTCTGGACATGGCTTTAGATTCTTTATTATCCTGTCTATATTTTTTCCCCACCAATAGTATATGTCTTATAACATTCGCCTTTTGCCTGTCTTATCACGATTATGTAATAAGGTTTTGAAGGGCTAAATTTAAAGTTGCATCATAGTGAATTAGAAATCCTCTCTTTTACATATAGAGTCAGATGTACAGCACAGAAACAGGCTTTAGTTCAACTCGTCCATGCCGACCAGAAATCCTAAATTAAAATCAGTCTCATTTGCCAACATTTGGCCCATATCCACCTATACCCTTCCTATTCACGTACCCATCCAGATGCCTCTTAAAATGTTGTAACTGTACAAGGCTCCACCAGTTCCTCTGGCAGCTCATTCTACTACCCTCTGCACGAAAAAAAATGCCCTTTAGGTCCCTTTTAAAATCTTTCCCCTTTTACTTTAAACCTATTCCCTCAGTATTGGAATACCAAGAGAATTAGAGTACTGAAGCAAATGTCTTGGTGCAATTGTACAGAGCCTTGGCGAGGCCATTGTTAGAACACTGCATGCAGTTTCTTCTCCCTGAAAAATTTTCACAGCAAGTGTGTTGCAATAATATTTCATCTGTTAATGATGGAATCCAGTAAGATTTGCTTTGGTCCTGAATAGCAGTCAAGCAAATTGGTCATTCTGTCAATCTGAGATGTTTACAAAATTTGAGGTGGTTTGTGAAACAGGAAGCACAATGTTGGGCACTCTTCTCAGTTAAACCTAGGCAATATTAATAACTTAAAATGGAGCGGCCAGAGCATACAAACACATTCAAACTTATGATACAAAGCTAAGTGGGAAATTATGTCATGAGAAGGATAAAAGCTAGGTGGGAAATTATATCGTGAGGAGGTTGAATATACAAAGTGGTTATGGAGGGCCTGAATGAATAGAAAAGGCTGCTGAGATGAGGAAAAAAAAAAAATTACTTAATTCACCCACAGGACTGCAAATATTTTGATTTCTTTATTCAGAGTAATAAATGCTCAGCCATCAAGTATATTCAGGGGGAGGTTGATGGATTTTTGGGCTCTTGAGGATCAGGTGTCAAAATTAGTTTGAAATTAAGGATCAGCTAGAAAATTTATTAAAGTGGTGCAGAAAGCTGAAGGAGACTATTCCTGCTCCCACTTCTTACATTATTCTATGCCCTCGGATTAATGCTAGGAAAGACAACCGTTGCCTCCGACCATGCCACCTGTTCATTATTCTTAAAGACTCACTTCTGTCCAAATCAAAAAGAACTAGCACATTCTTCTTCCAACCTATCTCACATCTTTCATGTATAGCCCTTCCAATCAGAGCAAAAACTGGACTACACCATACAGGGCAAAACAAAAATGTCATCTATCCTAAAGCCCATGTTTCTGGCTTCATTTACATAATTCCAGAACAATTTGAAGCTGCAAAACATTCCTGATCAGTTAGATTGATTTAGCATTTCATTTCTAAAGCTGCACATTATGAATCTCTAGAATGGGGAACCAGTAAGGAAAAAAAGGACTAAGTAATATGAGTTCCTGGTCTATTATCTAAGGAAACATCTGATTATTGTTGGACAATGTCCAATTGAGATAAACTCCAAGAGATATCAGGCAAAAATACTACTGCAGTACTCAAACATTAAAATCACCAGGCATGCTACCGACTGCAATTTTAATATACCATTTATTATTTACCTTTACATTCGTATCGGGCCAGTTGTCAAGAATTGATCTAATATGACCTTTGTCCAGGATGGAAATAAAGACACCCCTGTGGTAACGTGAAAGAAAAGTGAACATAAAAAGTTTTTTAAAAATGTTGAAAAAGATACAAGTTTATTTTGGTAGTGCAGAACTTGTATATTGAAAAATTACACACTGTTGAAGCTTTTCACCTTGCAATCAAAACAAGTTTGCTAGAAATAACAAAGGGAAAATAATAATTATATTGAACAAGCAGACAGCGCTAATTGGTTGGCAGTTGTACTCTGATTCGCCGGGGTACTGCAATGAACAATGCACCAGTTAACTTGTGTCAGCCATCACTAACACGCCACGCTTTGTTAAATTTTAATTAAGGCTGATTGATTGGTGAAGGCATTTGCCTCAAATGAACTAGACAATAGTTGTCACCTATTTTGCTGATTTGAAACAGGTAGTGTGTGCACATGTTCTACATGCCTACAAAGATCAGGGCACTGTGTATTGACATGCGTAGCTTCTAGTAAATAGACATACACAATTTTGTATGCCCAACAACTAGTTGTCAGCCTAATTCTTTGCACACTCAGAACTGAACGTCTGAAATAATCACAGAATCACATCTAAAGTTGAATACTTTTAAGTTTTGAAGTAGAGCTGGTTGCACAGTCAGTAATTTGATTGCTGTGAACAATGATGAGGATATGCTGTTTGCTACAACCAGTCTTTGGAGACAGGCAGAATGTCTTATTGGTTCAATAGCAGCATCCTTATGGTGTTTAGTAATATTTGGTGGTGTGACTGTATAATAATCATGTGAAACTAGCAGTTTCACACGCTGCTCAAAACATTCGAGATACTTTATTCTTCCTGGGTATGCCCCAATTGAAAGTGTTGCCAAGGTATCCCCACCATGTGCAGTTCATATTTGTTGGCATCCTTGAGAAATGTCCGATGGAATAACACCCATCAGAAACACAAATGGTAGAAGGTTGCATAAGTAAAGTGAAATGTTTGCTATATTGGAATTTGCAGATGTAACAATTTCCTTACAAATCTTAACAGGCTCCACGCTGTACTCAAATTAATCTTTGAAGTGGCACAGTGAAATAAGCATTAGTTTCTTCATATCCTAGTTGAGAAATCAACTAGAGGCTCTTCAGAACAGTGTACCAAAAACCTACTTTCACGGTCAGTATAAACAATTGGGATTCCTACAATTTCATGTGCTATTAAATTGTCTTCATTGGCAAACTTGTAAATAGTGTCTGAACCATTTGTTCACCATACAAGCTTAATGAAGAAATAGGCACACAAGACTCATCCTGTGGATGAATGTCTGCTTTACCAGATCAGTTCTCCTTGTGTATTGCACAAGTTCATTCACAGATCCAAGGCCATCACTTTTGGTCGGAAAAAGGTGCCTATTCCATACAAATTACGCTGGAATGTATCTTAAATGTTTGAGCAAAAGATGACACTGTTTCATGTTGCTACTATACAGCAGCAACACAAATACTGGTTATCACTAACATGACACTTGTCAAATCAAAAAGATCTTCAACATTACTAGTTTGCATAATAGGCTGTAGATTTATTTCAGTACTGGTGTAATGTCAAGTACGTAAGCCATACTGACCAATGATGGATAATATTTGCCTTCCTGTTCATTACCATACCTACTTAGCCTGCACTTGTACACCATGCTTCACATTTTGAATTAGATTTGATTTCACAATTAACAAGATTTACTAAATAATCCTGAGCATGCGAAGAATTACACCGGCAATCAATGGTCAGGCGGGTTTAAGGTCTAACATAATTTTCATTTACTGGAAGTTACGTTTATTAAGACACATGGAAAAAAGGAGAAGAAAATATTTACGCACTGCCTGTTTAACTTAAAATAGGTGCCAGGCATCCACTGGTTCATTTCTTATGGTAATGCCTTAACTGCAGTCAACCTATCTTATTTAAAATACAAGTAAAGCTTCGCAATTAACTGTCGTTTGTTAACTGATATGTTCACCATGGAAACACCTCTGCCAACCCAAATCCACTTGCTATCCAACCGAATCAGCTAGTCCATTGCACAGTACAAATTATCATTTTTCTTTTCCCCCTGGTATTACTTACAAATCTAAAGACAATGAAAATGTGCAATATTTGACTCAAATGGACACCCGAATAGCCAGGGAAAAGAAAACTACATCAGTCCAGTCCTGGTTCTAACATTAAAACTTCACCACAACATTTAAGATTTTTTGTTTTGCTCAAAGGCATTAGAGCGAAAAGATTCCTTGCAAAATAGTAGAGATAAACATATCATTCGTTCACGGCATTTACAATTGAAGAAACAGTCCACATAAATTTCCTCCCTATTCCATCTTGATCCAGCAAAATATCCTTCTCCTTAGCCTTTTGATGTGAATCTTGCTTTTTACATCAAAAAAAATGTTTCACATTCACAGAAGCGGTTTGTTCCCATTATTTTAATTAGATGTATTAATGACTATATCAATAGCCCTTAGGTATGGACTTTACTGTAAAAACATCCCCATATTCCATCCAGTTACTTCCGCAATTACACTCTTTTCTAGATAATATTTGAAGATTATGGGAAATATTTATCCAATCCTGTTTGAAAATTACCATTGAATCTAGATCCACTACCCTTCAGATAATGCATTCCACATCATAGCTTGTTAATTAAAAAACACTCCCGACTAAGTGTGTCACATTATTATTGCATTATGTACTCTGCAAAATTGAATCAGGCAGAGAGAGGATGCGACGAATGCTTAAGTGCTGGGACAGGAGTAGCAGTTTCTCAATGAAGATGACGATATTAAAACAGGAGGGAGGTAACGGTCAGCATGACAGAGCACAGCTGAGTCAAGTACAACAAGCCAGACACAGGATTCAATTCACAATAGTTTCCAATAAAAGAGTACAAAGGGAGTAGGAGTATATTCAAGACAGAAATCAGGAGGGCAAAAAAAGGGGACATGAGTTAGCTTTGGCAATTAGGATTAAGGAGCATCCAAAGGGATTCTATAAATACATTAAAAGGAGAAAAGGGTAACGAGGGAGACAATAGGGCCCCTTAAAGATCAGCAAGGCCACATGTGTGGAACTGCAGGAGATGGGGGAAAAGTCTTTTACATGAGTGTTTACTGTGGAGAAGGACATGCAAGATAGAAGATATGGGAAAATAAATGGCAACCTCTTTAAAAATGTCCATATCACAGAGGTGGTGGTGCTGGATGCCTTAAGATCACAAAGGTAGATAAATCCCCAGAACCTGATCAGTTGTACCCTAGAACTCTACAGAAAGCCAGGGAAGTGATTGCTCGGCCCCTTGCTGAGATATTTGCATCAACGATAGCCACAGGCGAGATGCAGAAGACTGGAGGTTGGCTAACGTGGTGCCATTATTGAAGAAAGGTGGCAAGGAAAAGCCAGGGAACAAAACAGCAGCGAGTCTGACGTCAGTGGCGAGCAAGTTGTTGGAGGGAATCCTGAGGGACAGAATTTACATGTATTTGGAAAGACAAGGACAGATTAGGGATAGTTAACATGGCTTTGTGCTTGGGAAATCATGTGTCATGAATTTGGTTGATTTTTTTGAAGTAGTAACAAAGAGGATTGATGAGGGCAGAGCAGTGGACGTGATCTATACAAACTTCAGTAAGGCATTCGACAAGGTTCCTCACAGTAGGCTGGTTAGCGAGGTCAGATCACACTGAGGCAATAGAGGGGGAACCAGCTATTTGGATACCGAACTAGCTCGAAGGTAGAAGACAGAGGGTGGATAATGGAGGGTTGCATTTCAGACTGGAGGCCCGTGACCAGCAGTGTGCCACAAGGATCGGTGCTGGGCCCATTGCTTTTCATCATTTATATAAACGATTTGGATGTGCACATAGGAAGCATGGTTACTAAGTTTGCTGTCCACTACACCTCCAAATTTGGTGTTATCTGCAAAGAAGATTACCTCAGTATGACGTGATCTTGATCAGATGGGGCAATGGGCCGAGGAGGGCAGATGGAGTTTAATTCAGAAAAACGCGAGGTGCTGCATTTTGGAATAGCAAATCAGGGCAGGACTTGTACACTTAATGATAAGGTCCTGGTGTGTGTTGCTGAATATAGACCTTGGAGTGCAGGTTCATAGCTCCTTGAAAATGAAGTCACTGGTAGATAGCATAGTGAAGGCAGCGTTTGGTACGCTTGCCTTTATTGGTCAGTGCATTGAGTATGGGAGTTGGGAAGTCATGTTGCGGTTGTACAAGACAAAACATTGGTTAGGCCACTTTTGGAATACTGCATTTATTTCTGGTCTCCCTGCTACAGGAAAGATGTTGTGAAATTAGAAGGGTTCAGAAGAGATTTAAGAATGTAGTCAGGGTTGGAGGGTTTGAGCTATGGGGAGAGGCTGAATAGACAGACTACTTTCCCTGGAGTGTCACAGGCTGAGGGGTGAACTTAGAGGTTTATAAAATCATCAGGACCATGGATAAGATAAACAGACAAGGTCTTATCCCTGGGGTGGGGACTCCAAAACTAGAGGGCATAGATTTAAGGAGAGAGGGGCAAGATTTAAAAAGGGACCTAAGGGTCAACTTTTTCCTAGAAGGTGGTGCATGTATGGAATGAGTGGCCAGAAGTGGAGGAGGCTGGTACAATTACAACATTTAAAAAGGCATCTGGATGGGTATATATGAATAGGAAAAGTGTAAAGAGATATGGGCCAAATGCTGGCAAATGGGGCTAGATTTAAGTAGTCTGGTTGGCATGGACAAGTTGGACCAAAGGGTCTGTTTCTGCGCTGCATATCTCTATGACTCTAAATTAGGTGACATGATAATTTGTTTACTATGGATTTGTTGTTGGTTGAAAGGCAAGCAGCCCCTGTTTACTCCAGGCTGCAAACGTTTTTGCTTTCTCCCCCCCCCTTTACTTTTCCTGGCACTCAATCAAGGTTAACATTTTTAAGCCCTTTGTTAGCATACCACCATATGATGTGCCAACAACGAAAAACTGACAAGTTGTTGTGTTACACTGGGTGTCAGGAGAAAAATTCTCTCCCTTGCATAGGGTTCTAACCTGGTATGGTCCTAAGGACAAGCAGTCTGTGTAGCATGATTCTTGTAACTCAGACACCGTCAGGCAGACAGGTGATTGTGTAAAATAGCACTATTTTTTGAAGAGAGTTTCTATTTCCACCAAATCAGCTTTTCCACTTTCCCTCCCAAACTGTATTGTGCCCATGTACTGTGAAGCAGTATCTGTATCTGACAGCAATGACCTGCTGCACAGTTGGGCTTTCAATACAAGTGCTGGTGACAGAAGCCCTGGAGGTGCCAAGTACTTCCAATACTGCTGAGTACATTATAGCGCAAATGCATCATAAAGGCAAGCTGTACATGAGATGAGCAGCAGAGAACTGCATGAGGTTACTCATTGAAGCTCAGAGAGAAACCTTCAATGAAACTTCCTGATTTAACACTTGAAAAAAATGCATTCAGCAAAAATCAACTAAGAACACAAACTAGGATGCTTAAATAAATACATTTTATACTTCTGTTGATTTCTACCGAACTTTAAGCTTAAAAGCCCTTTTAAAAAAATGTAGACGTGTATAACACATTTCAATTAGACCATAGTATTAGAAAATGCCTAGTTGTCATTTCTGCAAAAGGTTTACAATTTTAAACAATTCAGCAGGTTGTACTTCCTATCTGACAACAAAAGCATCAGAAAATGGTTCAAAGTCTACATTTTCTGTTTCACTTCCCTTCTAAGCAATTCAGCTTCTTATAAAATTAAGCTTTTTCCCAGGGTCCTCGTATCAGCAGTATTCTCCCAACACTTGCTTTGCACTCAGGAAAAAAAAGGCAAAAAAAAAGTTGCAGCCCATCCAGTCCAACAACATTACCAAAAAGAGTAAGCGTGCATCATATTATAGAAGAACGTGCTATGGTGGCAAAAGCTATGACACTTTGACTATTGCTGCAATTAAATGTTCTCTAATTACTGTTGCAGCATTGCTTGCTTGCAATGATGAAATAACATGCTAGGAGGTTTCAGCCTTGACGATTATATTTCAATGCAAGAATAAAGTAATCCACACTCCTATCGACAACAGCCTTCAAGATTAAATCTAGAAATTAGAAAACAAAATTGTATAACTGGGGAAGGGTGAACTTTTGACTTACTTTGGCCTTCTAAAGATGTGTCCATACTGTAAACAGGCCAAGCCCACTGTCGGTGTATAAACAATTGGCAGCAACTCTTCAATGTTGTCAAGCAATACCCTATAGAATAGTTTTTCATTCCTTTCCTGTATCCCCATCACATAAACGTACCTACAAGAGAACAAAAGCAATGACAGCAAAGTTCTGCAAGATCATTCATGTGAAGATATTTTCCTTTAGCATTGTAAAGGCCTTAGAATAATTAAGATTTTTTAAAAACAAATTTAAACGTGCTTCATGTTTCCAAGTGTCAAAGAGAAAAATGCCCAACTTTATTGCAAGAACGTAGTACATAAATCAAGCCAACTGCTTTATGACAGCATTTATGCACCACAGATCCTCCTCCCTTCCCACTAGCACACCCTTGCACCCATTTCGTCCATGTTTCACCTCCCACCCTTAAAATCTATCAATGTTATTCAACACAACTACCCCTCTAATGGTAATGTTCCACTTTCTCATCATTCTTGGCAGCAAAACAAGAAACACCCCAACTCCCTGTTGAATTATTGGCAACAATTTTAAGTTTGGTCTTGACACAAGTGAAAATATCATCTTGAGTTCACGTTGCACATTGACAGTCAACAAAACTTGCCCTAAAAAGTCAAGGGTAACAACTTGATTATCTTTTTAACTGTAAGACTTAGGTTCCTGCAATGCTAATCAACCACTCCACATACAAAGAGGGAAAAATTTAAGTTGTGTAATCTCATTCCTATAGTTAGTAGATTTTTAAAATCCCTAGCTTTCCATTGCCTTTTCCCTCTCAATCCAAACTTTCTTTCCTTTCTCTACTTGCTTTAAATCTCATTTACCCATTCTGCTTCTCTAGAAGTTCCAGATTCTTTTCCTAATCTTTAAATGTCACTAACTAAAGTTGGTTCTGTGATTCACCAAGATCCCAGATGTCCCATTGTCATCAGCACGTTGTCGTCAACACATACTTGAATCCTACAGCTCAGAAAATGTAAACTTAAAAAAAGGTGAGGGATGAAGTCCAAAAGTGACTCAGGCCAGATCAGAACAGTACATTATGATCAATACTAGCTTAAAAACAGCTGAGAAGAATTTAAAATGTCTATACCATAGGAATTGATAGTACTGCTTTTTTTTTTAAAAAAATAAAAAATAAATATTTTAAATGAAGCACTTCTAAATATTGGTCACGTTAGCCAGACTGAATTGAATTCAGCATCATGAGCTTTAATGTGTGGAGTAGAAATTGGGGGAAACAAGTTTTTATAATGTAAAACACTGTAGGAGCTGGAGACCTCAAAAGAAAATAGAAAATGCTGGAGAAAATTACTAGGTCTGGCAACATCTGTGGAAAGAGAAACAGAGTTGATGTTTCAAGTTCATTGACTCATTTTTTGAAACAGGGATAAAAAGATTAAAAAAGAAAAAAAAGAGAGAAAGAGCATAATAAATCTAAGATAACAAGGCGT
>JAHRHZ010000248.1:24418744-24445575 GCA_024137785.1 Ginglymostoma cirratum | reverse complement strand
TCAGACGACGTCTCCATCCTGGGCCTCCTGCAATGCCACAGTGATGCCACCCGAAGGCTGCAGGAACAGCAAATCATATTCAGCCTGGGAACCCTGCAGCCCAATGGTATCAATGTGGATTTCACAAGCTTCAAAATCTCCCCCTCCCCCAACTGCATCCCAAAACCAGCCCAGCTCATCTCCACCTCCCTAACCTGTTTTTCCTCTCACTTATCCCCTCCTCCCACCTCAAGCCCCACCCCCATCTCCTATCTACTAACATCATCCTGCCCCCTTGACCTGTCCGTCCTCCCTGGACTGACCTATCTCCTCCCTACCCCTCCACTTACACTCACCTCACTGGCTCCATCCCCGCTTCTTCGACTTGTCTGCCTCCTCTCCACCTATCCTCTCCTCTATCCATCCTCTATCTGCCTCCCCCTCTCTCCCTGATAACAAGCATGGGGCTGGATGAACACAGCAGGTCAAGCAGCATTATAGGAGCAGGAAAACTTGACGTTTCGGGCCTAAACCCCCTCTCTCCCTATTTATTTCAGAACCCTCTTCCCCTCCCCCATTTCTGATGAAGGGTCTAGGCCCGAAACATCAAGTTTTCCTGCTCCTATGATGCTGCTTGGCCTGCTGTGTTCATCCAGCCCCACGCCTTGTTATCACAGATTCTCCAGCATCTGCAGTACCTTTTATCTCTGACATAATAAATCTAATATATATTTGTATCCAGCTATATGTTTTTATGCTTATTCCTGCAGAAGTGACCAATTGTAAGACTACAAGGTATTGGAAACACATGAACAAACATTTATTTTGTGTGTAACTGATTTGCTGATCCACAAGTTGTAACTTCAAACAAAAAAAACTCAGATTTTGCTTTTAGAACTTGACACAATTTTCTTTCAATTTTTTTGAACTGCAAAGTGGCCACTAAAAAAGTCCTTATTTCCTAGCTATCAGTGGTTTGTTATATTAATAGAAATATTTCTGACAAAGTTAGCATATAAAAATAGCTGTTTTTGGCCAGCAATTTTTTTTTTTTAAATTTGCCATAGCTGGAGCAGCTGCTGACAACCCTTTTCAGCTATCAAAATCAATGCACAAATCTTCAGCATGTCAACAGTTGACTTTAAACATGCAAGATTAGCTTTTAATTGAAAAATCTTACACACAATGGCTTGACTTTCATCCAACTAGGACAATAAAGCTATGTCACAATTAAACTCAAATTTGACATCTAATGAGTACAGTCAATATTAATAGATGCAGAGTTTTTGAATTACTACTTTTGCAAGCAAAGGATCTAACCAACTTCATTCTTTTGGTTCTATTGTACATTGTACAATAAATAAGATAGCTCTTACTTCGTTAGAAGATCATGCATTTTTCCCAGGTTCTGTTTAAAGCGCATTGCTTGAATTTCTTGTGTTTCTATCTTAGGAGGTAGAAGTCCATGCAGGCCAAGAATCTGTCGTTCCTCTAAAGTGAATGCCATGCCCTGAAAAGACAGCATTCACAACGTTTCAGCCCTGACAGTGTATTGCAAAGTGTATTCAAAGCTGAATTATACATTTGACATTAGGAGTCTAAAAGGAGATGTAATGAACGTTGCCTATGTTGTTTCGAGGAACAGAAAAATCACCCCTATTCAACAGTTGAATCCTTAAGGAACAATGAAACGTTGCTATAACCATTTTACAGTATTGTTTCAAAGTCTTTTCTACTTATTTATTTCAATTATACATTTGCTTCTAATATTAGAAGAATACAGATTTATATCTAATTTGTACATGTCTTATCATATTTGACAAGGGCAATTTACATTGTTTGAGACTATGCCCTTGCCTAGGCTAGGTTAAAACTAGAGATTAAAGTTTTAAACTGCAAGATCCCATTAGACAAATGTCATTCTCGTCAAATAAGATTACTTAAAAGCAAACATTCGGCTCGAGTCAAGCAGTTCCTTTATTCCAGATTGTTGTTGCCCTGTATTTATCTGAAGTGGTTAAGGACAATCTCATTTCAATTTTGCATTGTAAAATTATGAATCTGCAGGATCAGCAGATATCCAAAATGTAAACTGCAACCTCCAGTACATTCTCTCCCTCATTGATCTCCAGTGGTGGGACAAACATCCATACCTAGTCATTGAAATTCCTTTCCTATACCTCAAGTTGCCAAATTCTCTCTCCTCCTTAAAACTCAACCTTTTACACAACATTATGGTCACTCTTTGTGAAATGTTCTGCTTTTGGTATTAGCTTATTACCCCAATCCTATAATACATAGTAGAACTTTATAACTGGCATTAATTGAGCACAAGAACAAGAAAACAAAACAAAACATAGAAAAAGTAAGGCTGACAGCATCTGTAGGGAGAAACCACTTCAGTATTTCAGGTCAAGATCTTTCAATAGTTTTTTTTTCCCAGCATCTTGTTCTAAATAAATGCAAGTGCTGCTATTGCAAAACAGCACTCTTCCCCATCTTCATGTGTAGTATGTAAATATATAGTGGTATAGACAAAGGCAAAATGTGAAACTTTTAGAATTTCTGACCTCTTTTCTTAGAGAGAAGCAATCGTGTGTCTGAAACAGGAACATAAATAAGGAAAAAAAGCAAACTTTTGGATGAAAGGTTGTGGACCTGAAACCCTTCAACTACTGAACACTCACAGCATTGTCTATATTTCTTTATCTTAGCGTAATATACAATATTAAAGAGTGCATGCTTTTGGTCACTAGATACAGGAAACTCTAGTGGTGCTCTAATATTAATGGAAAATATTACGTTAATTTGTAAAATTATTACCTTATTTGTTCTGGGACTCAACATCAGTGGTTTGCCCTTCTCCTTCGTGTGGACATAACGGCACACATGTACACATGGTCTTACAGCCAAATTAAGTCGCGACAACATCTTCAATATTTAGACTTCAGGAGTTAAAGTAAATCATATTAGCCATTTTCGTAACAAAATCACAGCATTCTAATATCAATACAAGTTTATTTAAAGCCCAAAGAAACTGGTTTCAAGCGGTGAATCCAAATGCATTTAGGTGGTAATAATGTCCCTTTTCCAGAACGAAATGCCTAGTTTCAAAAAAAAACAAACATGGAGGGGGTACACTTCCATTCATCCTGTTCATGTGAACTTGGGGAAAATCAACTGATCGTGACAGGAGTTTGCAGTGATTAATATAATCATTAACTTGCTTTTCACCACACATTTCAGTTTCCTTTTGTGTAATGAAATGATTGGCAGAACAGTCGCTATACCAGACTGTTATGCACCCAGTGTGCTTTCAATGGTGCCTCTGTAGAAGTTGGTGAGGGTCCTTATGGGCATGTCAAGTTTCCTGACCTGCCTTAGATAACACCACCAGATATATTTATGTATATAAGAAATTAAAATTACAATTTGAATTTTGTATTGGATTTCCATAAAAAAAGTTACTTCAGGTTAGCAGGAAGTAAAACTAAAATTTTCATTCGCATTGCAACAAAGCCCAAAGGCTACCAAGTTGCTAACTACACCAATAGTAGGCAATGAAAGTTAATGATCCAGACACATTCAACTTCCTGAAAGTTTTATGTACACAAATAATGATCATAGTTCAATAACCATCCTTTCATGCAGTACCACACCCATTCATGGTATAACTAACTGTACGGCAACATCATACTCATCGACATTAAAGCCTAGTTACATATTTACTCATGTAACAATGTTGTAACGTGTTGCAGGTCATTCTTTTGAGGGTTTTCATCCTCAAGCATGCAAGAGCATCGAAACCCCAGGAATTGCTGATGAATTTTTCCAACACTAGAAGTTGCTAAGAATTGCAAGTCCTCTAAATGCTGCTACTGAATTTAAATTTTCACCAAAGGAGAGGCAGAACAAAGTTATGCATTCACTGCCTAAGACACTATTCACAGAACCCTGAATTAATAAATTAAAAAAATAGTATTACTACTTTTAGAAATCATTACAATGATGCGGCATTCAAGAAATGTACTCGAAAATAGCTCCAGTACTTCCAAGAACTTCCCTTCCACAGTGGATTTGAGATTATCCTTGATTGAGCATTAATTTGGCTGAATTTTAGAATCAATGTGCTGGAGCTATTGCAAGAAAATTAAAAAGCTGTGACTTGAAAAAAGTGACATTGATTTAGCAACAGGTACAGCAGTGTTAGATGACAAGTTATATAAAGTGTAAAAACATGCTGGTGATTACACCCTGACCAGAAAAAGCAGCATTTAACTTTGTTCACCTTCTGAACAATTTGACTCTGAGCAATGATTGTTAAAATCCTGAACCGAAGTAAAATTTATAAAAAGCTAACGAAGATTTGCTCATTTCATCCCATATGTTTAGCAACTCTTATTCTTGTCCTTTCCCAGTGTAAGGCAAACTTCTTATGCTTTTGATTATTGAGATTGGTGCTGTCTTACAATTAATTTTCACACTCCCATGTATAGCTCATGAATAGTGCTCTCGCCAAATGTTTTTATGCACAATTTGACGACGTTGGAATTCAAGTTTTTTTCAGGTGCAGCCTAGCAAAAATTAAAATACAGAAGAAAAAAATACAAAATAGGAGGGAGGAAAGGAAAAGTCAGAGAAAAGACTGCAGCTAAGAAGACAAGTTTTTACTTTAAAGAAAAATATAGGTAGCAGCAGTATCCCTTAATCTTGGTCTAGGCATCATCTTAGTCTTGAAGATCTATAAACTTGGACCAAGGGATCTCTTTCTGTGCTTTATGACTGAGCATTGTCAGTTTTTGGCATGAATGTGCATTAATTTGCTTCAAAACTGAATTAGGAAAACAAAACACTGAATTTTGATTCTAAGTCATTTCCTACATTTTGAAAGCAAAAATTATTAGACATAACTTTATGTAAGAATGCTGTTGTCAATAGTTGCAACCTACATTAAATTTGTGTCATGAGCCAAAAGCTGGAACAGCACAGAAAGCAAAACCAATAGAAATGTTTGAGAAAAGCAAAAGGTCATGCTTAATTGCTTTGAATAGCACTAACTACATACAAGATAAAAACAATTAGATTAGAAATGCCCTCAACTGCACATCTATTTGTTTGTTCACTCTTACCTTTTCCCTTCCTCCCAAGATAAAGTTAAACTAAAGTAAATTAGCAACAATTGCTTCAAAAAAAAAAAAAACAATTTAGCAATTCTTGCATAACTCTGGCTGGGGACAAGATTTTCTTTCAAAATTTATGTAATCTGTCATTCTGACGAAGCTCTTTCTAAATAGAGTACCCACGTGAGCTATAGTATTGGTCAGAAATTAAGTAAGATGACCAAAATCTCTCAAAAAGCATTTAGAAAAGGAGATAGAAAGGTTTAGGAAGGACTCTCGTTAAGCTAAAGGCCTATCCACCAATGGTCGAACAAAACAGTGTTACATTGCACTAAAGGCCACTTGACTTGACTGGTTCTCTGCCCTTTTTGACTTGAGCCCATTGGGCTAAACTCCTACCTTTTCCCATAACTCTGAACATTGTTTCTATTTAAATGATTATCTAATACCCTCTTGAATGCCTCACTCGAACCTGCCTCCACCACACCACACCTGCAGGCAGCACATTCAAGACCCTAACTACTTTTTTTTTTAAAAATTCACTCATAGGACAAGGGTTTCATTGACTAAGCCAGCATTCATTGCCCATCCCTCACTGCCCAGAGGGAAGTTAAGAGTTAACTACATTGCTGTGGGTCTAGTAGGCCAGAACAGATAAGGATGACAGCTTTCTTCCTTAAAAGGACATTGGTGAACCTGATGTGTTTTCCCAGACAATCAAAAGATTCGTGGCCATCATGAGACTCTTAATTCCAGATTTATTTCTGCTGTGGTGGGATTTGAACCCAGGTCCCCAGAACATTACCTGGGTGTCTAGATCAACAGTCCAGTTATAATACCACTAGACCATCACCTCCCTGCAAATTTGCTGTGAAAAGATATTTCTCTCAATTTGCATTTGTTCTACACTTTCTACGCCAGTTACGCTTTTGAAAACCCTCTATTAAATCTCCTCTTAGTCTTCCCTCTTGAAGGAAAATAGTCCCAGTTTCTCCCATTTATCATAATTGAAGTTTCTCATTCTTTTGGAAACTTTTTCTGCACTCTCTCCAATGTATTTCATCCTTTCTGAAAAGGTGTGCCACCTTGAATTGCACATAATACCCCACACAAAGTCAAATTAACCTCCTATACAAGTTCAGCAAAACCTCTTGGCCTTTGTACTCCATGCCCTATTAATGGAGTCTAGAATACCATATGTTTTAACTCTCTCGCTACTTGTCCTGCCACCTTTTATGGCTTATCCAGATCTCTCTGGTCCTGCACACCCTTTAGAATAGTCCTTTTTTTTTGTACCTAAAATGTATCACCTCACACTTCGCTGCATAAGCTTCAGCTGCCACCTGACTGCACCAAATTATCTTTGTCCTTTTGGAATTCTACCCTATCCTCCTCAACATTTACAATGCCCCCAAATTTGGTCATCCAAAAACTTTGAAATTGTACCCTACAAAGATTAGATTATTTATATACAAATGAGGAAGGCAAGACCCCAAGGAACAGCTCCATCAACCATCTTCCAACCCAAAAAACACATGAATCACCACACTATTGTTCAGGTAGTTTTCTACGCACGTTGCTCCTGACCCTTTAACTCCACGAGCCTTAAAACATCTCGTAAGGCTCATGTGGCATGATTGAATGCAGTCTGGAAATCCGTGCACATCACATCAACATTGCCCTCATCGACCTTCTGTTCCCTCTTCAAAAAAACTCCAGCAAATGTGTCATTTTCATCCCTTTTAAGGTGTGGCATCTAGGACTTTATACAATAATCCACATGAAGTTCAACTAATGTTTTGTACAACATTTACTTAAACCCATCCTGGTTGTTCCCAAGTAATTCAAATTCTTCATGGAATTATTAATTCTATCCTCAATGATTGTTTCTAGCAATTTTACTTTGAAAATTCAGAGGTAGGGAGGCTAACAAACCTGTAAATGCTGTGCGTATCTTTACAATCCTTTTTTGAAATGGGGCACAATACTTGCAATTCTCCAGTTCTCCGATAGCACTCCTGACTCCCACTAACGTATGGGGGCTAGTGCCAAAATTGAGAACTGTCTCAGGCTAGTCAAGCAACAGCTATACGGTCAAACTCACAGAATCATACCTTCCAGACAACGTCCCAGATACCACCATCACTATCCCTGGACATGTCCTGTCCCACTGGCAGGACAAACCAGTCGAGGGGCGGCACAGTCGTATGCAGTCAGGATGGAGTTGCCCTGGGAGTCCTCAACATTGACTCTGGACCCCATGAAGTCTCATGGCTTCAGTTAAACAAGGGCAAGGAAACCTCCTGCTGATTACCACATACCGCCCTCCTTAGTGAATGAATTGGTACGCCTTGTTGATTAACACTTGGAGGAAGCACTGAAGATGGCAAGGGGCCAACATGTACTCTGGGTGGGGGAGTTCAATGCCTACCACCAGAGGCTCAGCAACAGTACTACTGATTGAGCTGGTCGCATCCTAAAGGACATAGCTGTTAGACTGGGTCTGCAGCTGGTGGCAAGGGAACCAATAAGAGGAATCAATACACTTGATCTCATCCTTAGCAATTTGCCAGCTGCAGATGCATCTGTCTATGACAGTATTGGCAACAGTAACCACTAAGTAGTCCTTGTGAAGACTAAGTCCTGCCTTCACATTGAGAATAACCTCCATTGTGTTGTGTGGCACTATCACCGTGCTAAATGAGGCAGAGTTTGCACAGATCTAGCAACTTGAGACTGGGCATCCATGAGGCACTGTGGCCATCAACAGCAGCAGAATTATACTCCAGCACAATCTGCAACCTCATGGCCCAGCATATACCCCACTCAACGATTACCATCAAGCCATGGGATCAACCCCAGTTCAATGGAGAGGGCATGCCAGGAGCAGCACCAGGCATACCTGAAAATGAGGTGTCAACCTGGTGAAGCCAAACAAGACTACCGTTTTCACTGTTTGGTGTGCAAGTGGTAGACAGAGCTCAGTGATCCCACAATCAACAGAGCAGATCTAACCTCCGCAGTCCTGCCACATCCAGTTGGGAATGGCGGCAGACAATTAAAACAACTCAATTGGTATCACAAGTACACATTTAAATACTACTTAAATGCTCCTTTGTTTTCACTGTCTTAACAGGCATTCTGGACTAAATGTTGGACTGGCAGCTTGAAAAGCCTTCAGCAGGGCAGCAGAAAAATACTGCTGAGCAGGGTATAGTTGGGTGCCATTTGCACTGATGTCAAATCTGTCATGCTTTCAACTGACAACACAAAGGTGCAATGTGTATGTCAAAAATAAATGGAGCAATGTTGAGGGAATAGTGAAGACTAAAAGGATATGAAATTGTGGGGAGAATAGAATCCTGGATTAAAAGTGGTTTAGAAGGGAGAAAACAGAATTATTTGAGGTATTGATGTTAGTGTTCAATTTTGTGGTTACTGTTCAAAAGGTGTACAGGAAGTACAGTAGAAATTGAGTTACACCAAAATAATGCATGCATTAAACTATTTAGAAGACTAAATGCGTTCATCACCCTGTCCATGTGCGGTTCCACTTTCAAGGAACTACGTACCTCCACTCCAAGGTCTCTGTTCAGCAACACTCCCCAGGGCCTTACCATTATCTATACAAGACTTGCTCTGGTCTTCCTTACCAAAATGCAGCACCGCATTTTATCTAAATTAAACGGCAACTGCCACTCATAGGCCCATCTGATCAAGGTCCCACTGTACTCCAAGATACCTTTTTTACTGTTCATTACACCAACTTTGGTGTAATCTGCAAACTTACTAACCATACCTCCTATATTCACATCCAGATCATTTGTATAAATGACAAAAGCAGCAGATCCAGCACAGATCCTTGTGGCATACAGCTGGTCTCAGGCATCCAATCCAAAAAAAAGAAATCCCTCTACCACCACCCTCTGTCTCCTACCTTCAAGCCAATTTTATATCCAAATGGCTAGGTCCCCCTGGATTTGCTGTGATCTAATCTTGCTAACCAAACTATCATGCAGAACCTTGTGGAATGCCTTGCTGAAGTCCAGAGACATCTATTACTGTTTCCATCATTCTTCTTTGCCACCCCATGAGACAGCTTTACATGAAGTCTCAGAATCTCTGCAGAACCTTATTTAAATTTGCTTATACAGGTATTGGGAAACAAAGACATGTCAAAAACCAGTCTCTCAAAGAAGATATGGATTTGAATTAGCACTGAAAAAGCAGCATCACAATGTGATTGAGCTGATTCAAGTTACACAGACGTCCATGTCAGATGTCACATACTCCGCAGTTTGTATTTTGGGTCGTATAGCTCCAATGACGGACGAGTCAGGTGGACACACACACACACAAGAAGTAGGCCATTCAGCCCTTGGAGCCTGTTCCTCCATTTAGTATGATTGTCGCTGAACGTCCATCCCAGTACACCGTTTCTGCTTTTACCCCATACCTTTTGATCCTTTAGCCCTAAAGAACTATATCTAACTCATTGAATGTTTTGGCCTCAACCACTTTTTGTAGCAGAGAATTCCACAGGTTCACCAATGTCTGGATGAAGACATTTCTCCTCATCTCAGTCCAAAATGGCCTACCTACATCTTTAAAGTGTGACTCCTTCTGGACTCTCTGCCATCAGAAACATCCTTCCTGCATTTACCCTGTCTAGCCCTGTTAAAATGTTATTGATTTCTACGAGATCCCTCTCATTCTTCTAAAACCCAGTGAATATAGTCCTAATCAATCCAGTCTCTATCTTCATACACAAGTCCTACCATCCCAGAAACCAGTCTGATAAACCACACAAGTGGATTGCACGATTTAACCAGTCACGTATATTTGTCATTTGGGTCATTACATTTATTCAGCATTTTCAGAAAATCTGCTTGGTAATCCATCACCAGGATGAACACTTAAAATCCTCGTTTTGCAATCACTGCGTAGCTTATCTTTCTGCGACCTAAGCAAAATTAAAACACAAGTGGTAAAACCAAATGCCATGAGTCATGTGACTAGTGATTCAACACAAGGGAAGTTTCATGTAGTCTGCAGAATTTGAAAGATTTTCAATAAAAAGTGAACCTTCTAGAAAACTAAATTGAAATGGAATTATACAATCATACAATTAACTGAAAACAAAATACTCAAGTCAGGTAACATTTATCAAGTGAGATACAAAGATAATGTAGTTTCAGGTTAATGACATTTATAAGATCTGAAAGCCAAAATGTCACAGTAGGGCTCTCTTAGTGCAGTTATATAGGGTCTTGGTAAGGACCAGATCAGAGTATTACGTGCAGTTTTAGTATCCCTACCTTTTAAGAAAGGATATATTTGACAAAGAGGGATTACAGGGGATGTTCACTAGTAGATACTGGGGACTGTCCCATGAGGAGTGAATAGCTCAGCTGGCCTTGTCATTACATGGGCCGCTACCACAAATAACCTATTAACAGCCACTAATGGTCCACATTAGCAGCTATTGATTCTCCCCGGCTGACCTCTTCCTAGCTACAATCAGTTCTGAAGAAGGGTCAGCGGATCTGTTTTCTCTCCACAGGTGCTGCCAGACCTGCTGAGATTTTCCAGCAATGTTGTTGTTTTTGGTTCCAATCGGCCTTAGTAAAATTTTTAGAAGGATGAGAGGGGATCTGATTGAAACATTTAAAATTATAACAGGGCTGAACATGCTACATGCAAAGAGAATATTCTTCCTGGTTGGGGAGTCTAGGACCAGGGTACACAGTCCCAAGGTTTATGACTGAGATGAGGAAGAATGTTTCACTCAGGCTCGTAAACCTGTGGATTTTTTTTAAAAAATCCATTAATGGGATGAAGGCATCGCTGGCCAGGCAGCATTTATTGACCTTCCCTAATTGTCAAGAGGACAGTTGAGAGTCAACCAGATTGCTGTGGGTCTGGAGTCACATATAGGCCAGACCAGGTAAAGATGGTAGTTTCCTTCCTTAAAGGACATTAGGAGAACCAGATGAGTTTTTCTGACAATCGACAATGGATTCATGGTCATCATTAGATTCTTGATTACAGATACTGTATTGGATTCAAATTCCACCATCTGCCATGGCAGGATTTGAACCCAGGTCCCCAGAATGTTACCTGGGTCTCTGGATTAACAGTCCAGCAATAATACCACCAGGCCATCACCTCCCAATTCTGTATTACATAAGGTTGAGGAAATGAAGTCACAAAATTTATCCACAATTGGACATGAACATATTTACTAACACAGCCTTTAAACCTTCTGTGACAAAGTCAGAAGAAAGTCCTCCTCTGTCTTTACCAGGCAACCCCTTATCCTGAAACGTTGCCCTCTTGTCCTAAGTGCTCCCACAAAGGAAATAACCTTTCAACATCTACCCTGTCAAACCCTCCAAGAATATTAATGTTTCAAAAGGTACCACCTCTCATTCAAGTAATTATGACATTAGAAGCTGTACAGGAGTGTCCAGAGGTAAAGCAAGGACAGTGATAGTCTTGGAAGAAACTTTTTCACGTTCAGTGGTGGGAGAGATAGCATGCCAACTTTCTGTTAAGTCCTGTCTCTGCAAGGTCAGTTTACCAAACAGTACCTCCCTTGACAATCCAAAAGCAAAAATACTACATACAATGTAAGTCTGAAATAAAGACAGAAAATCTTGGAAATACCCAGCAATTCAAGCAGATCTTTGGAGAAAAGAAAAATACAAGCTAACATTTCAGGTCATTGTTCTTTCACCATGTTTGTGGATAATATTAGGGCTGCACCTGAGAGAACAGAATGCCGCAACTTAAAAAAGGTTATGGACTAGGATAAGAAGAGGAGAGCAGCGAAATTGCGATGGATATTTTCACATCCGAAGTTCTTGGTAAAATGCTCTAGCTTGGGAACAAAACAAGGAAGGGGTGTAGGTGAAACATGAATTCTGAAGATAAAAAAGGGTCCACTGGGCAGACAAAAATTCTTGGTTAAAAAAAATGTTCCAACTTTGTGCTCACAAGGAAAGCTCACCAATGTACCCAGCTAAAAATTAATTGATTTGGGTGCATATAGCAAAGTAATGAAGCAAAGGCCTCGGCCTTCTGAAAGGTTGTGAAAGTTGTTGGAATAATCTCTCCCAAAGAATTGTGGATAGTCCATTGTTGAACACGTTTAGGGCTGCAATAAACAGAGGTATGGCCCTTTAGGCAAGCAGGCGGGAAGGGGGAGCTGAATCGGAGATCAGCCACGGTCATAACTGAACGAGGAACAGGCTCAATCGGCCATTCTGTTACTATTTCTACCGTTCTTGTGAACTGGAAATACAAGGCAGAGCAGCTTTCGAGATGGTACGAGCTGGAGTCACATTGCACGCAAGCCGAATGCAAACAAGAGCCAAGGTTCAAGGAACAAATTATTTTAGAGATGTAAGTAATAAACGGGGGAAGCATGAAGGGTGGAAAACCGACTGAAATCCACACAAAATGAGTGAGCAGCCCAAAGACAGTGGCTGAGAAAAGACAGAAGTGGGTAGGAAAGCGAGTTTTGATTACACAGGAAATGAAGAACAACGAAGACGAACAAAGGTTAAAAACACGTCAAAGAGGAGGAATGAAGTTCTTCGCGGCGGTCAACCCTGGAAGAGAAGTGACAGTGATTCAAACGCCAATGTGGCAGACAAAAACACATCAGAAAATAAAACATTCTGCATGTGGTTACTCACAACCGAAAACAAACTGGGTACGAGCTGGTGTAACGGCCCAGCCCCAACCCTCAATAAGTGAAGTTGCCGAAAAGGAGAGCAAACAGTGTCTTCAGCAGATAAGTCAGACCCAGGAGAACCGCCTGACATACCCATCCTCTAGGATTCAGGCTCATACACCAGAATCGCCCGAAGATTTCTGAACATCAACCAGAGACAACTTACTACACTGATGCTTCCCGAGTAGCGTCTGCAGCACGACTCCACATCCCCAGGTCATGACCCGCTGAGTGACGCTGGGGGAGATAGGGCGAACGTGCGAGGGGAGGAGAGCAATTGTGGAGCGGGGCAATAGACTGACCGACAGTCTTTCTGACCAATAGGGAAAGGGCGACTTGCGAGAGGCGGGACCGCATCCCGGTGTCCGACATGCCGCCTGACCAATAGGAGGAGGGGATAGTGGGAATAGAGAGGCGGGACCAATAGCTAGAATCTGGCCAATAGGATTTAGAGAAGGCAAGAGCGCGAGATGTTGGGGTTGGGGGGGTTGGGGGAATGGTTTTATTCTTTGACATTAGGAGTAGCACGGCGGTGGATGATGGCTCTGGTCTGTGACCGATTTTAGAGTTTGCTGTAAGAGTTGGACAAATGTCAATGGAAGCGTGGATGCTGGAAATCTGAGATAAGATGTTAAAGTCAGTCCGACAATTCACAGCAACCACTGCCGTTTTCAGGGCAACGGATCCTTCAATTATTTCCAGCATGGTTGGGCACCTTGTTGGCAGCAACCGTGAATACCGAAACAGAGTTAATGTTTCGGAGATAGTAGGAACTGCAGATGCTGGAGGATCTGAGATAATAAGGCATCTGCAGTACCTTTTATCTCTAATAAGGTGTAGAGCTGGATGAACACAGCAGGCCAAGCAGCATCAGAGGAGCAGGAAGGCTGACGTTTCGGGCTTAGACCCTTCTTCAGAAATGGGGGAGGGGAAGGGGGTTCTGAAATAAATAGGGAGAGAGGGGGAGGTGGATAAAAGATGGATAAAGGAGAAGATAGATGGAGAGGAGGCAGACAGGTCAAAGAGGCGGGGCTGGAGGTAGGGAGGAGATGGGTCAGTCCAGGGAGGACAGACAGGTCAAGGGGGCAGGATGTGGCTAGTAGGTAGGAGATAGGGGTGGGGCTTGAGGTGGGAGGAGGAGATAGGTGGGAGGAAGGACAGGTTAGGGAGGTGGGGACAAGCTGGGCTGGTTTTGGGATGTGGTAAGGGGAGGGGAGATTTTGAAGCTTGTGAAGTCCACATTGATAACATTGGGCTGCAGGGTTCCCAAGCGGAATATGAGGTACTGTTCCTGCAACTTTCGGGTGGCATCGTTGTGGCACTGCAGGAGGCCCAGCATGGACATGTCGTCTGAGGAATGGGAGGGGGTATTGAAATGGTTTGCGACTGGGAGGTGCAGTTGTTTAGTGCAAACCAAGCGTAGGTGTTCTGCAAAGCGGTCCCCAAGCCTTCGCTTGGTTTCCCTGATGTAGAGGCCACAACGGGAACAGCGGATACAGTATACCACATTAGCAGATGTAATGTGTTTCCATTAGCATGGAAACAGGCCCTTCAGCTCAAAAAACTGGTCCATGCTGACCATGGTGCCCACTCAGCTAGTTCCAATTGTTTGCATTTGGTCCCTATCCCTCTCAACCCTTCTCATCCATGTACCTATCCAAATGTTTTGTAAATGTTGCTGTTGTACCTGCCTCAACTACTTTCTCTGGCGGCCCATTCCATACATGTACCACGCTCTGCGTGAAGAAGTTGCCCCTCAAGTCCTTCTTAAATCTTTCCCCTCTCACTTTCCTGGGAAAACGACTATATGCATTCATCCTATCTATGTCCCTCATGAATTTATGCACCTCAATAAGGTCACCCCTCATTCTCCTACATTCCAAGGAAGGAAGTCCTGTTCTGGCCAACCTCTCCCTATAACTCCAGCCTACTAGTCCTGGCAACATCTTCAAATCTTTTTTTGCACACTTTCTAGTTTAACTATGTCTTTCCTACAACAGGGAGACCAAAATTGTACACAATATTCCAAGTACTGCCTCACTGACAACTTATGCAATTGTAGTATAACATCCCAACTCCTATACCCAATGCCTCGTCTGATGAATGCCAGCACGCTGAATGCCTTCTTTGTCATCCTGTCCACCTGTGATGCAGTTTTCAACGAACTATGTCCTTGTACTCCTAGGTCCCTCTGTTCCACAACACTCCTGAGGGCCTTAGCATTTACTGTATAAGTTATACTTTGGTTTGACTTCCCACAATGCAACACCTCACACTAATCTGTGTTGAATTGCATTTGCCAATCCTCAGCCCACTTCCCCATCCGATCAAGATCCCTCTATAATTTTTGATAACCTCCTTCACTATCAATGATACCTCCTAATTTTGTATCACCCACAAACTTACTAATCTAGTAAGACTAATAATGTTTGCCCTCAACCATCTTCTGTGCTACTGGATTCCACAGGCTCACCACTCTCTAGGTGAAGAAATTTCTCCTCATCTCAGTCCTAAAAGGCTCACCTGTTGTCTTTAAATTATGATTAGTGGTCTGGACTCCCCCACATTCGGCAACATCCTTCCTGCATCTAACCTGGCCAATCCTATTAGAATTTCTAGGCTTTTATGAGATCCCCTCCCTCATTCAGCTCCAGTGAATACAATCCGAGCTAACTCAATCTCTCCTCGTACATCTGTCCTGCCATCCCAGGAATCGATCTGGTAATCCTTCGCTGCATTCCCTCTATAGTCAGAACATGCTTCCTCAGTTTAGCACACTGAAAGTGCACACAATATTCCAGCTGTGGCCTCACCAATGCTTTGCATAAATGCAGCAAGTGACCCTTGCTTCTGCCCTTGAATCCTCAATATTTCAAATATACTAAGATTTATGTTCCTGCTTGGTTACTGTTTTTACCCTTTAATCATTTCTGAGTCACTTATTTCATCATTACTGAGTCTCATCATTAACATCCATGAGCCTACCATTCATGCAAGCTAACGTTTTTTCTATTCATTCACAGGATCAGGGCATCACTGGCTATGCTGGTATTTATTGCCCATTCTTAATTTCCCAGAGGGCAGTTAAGAGTCAACCACATTGCTGTGGGTCTGGAGTTACATGTACGCTACACCAGGTAAGAATGGCAGTTTCCTTCCCGAAAGGACATTAGTGAAACAGATCGGTTTTCCCAACAATCGACAAAGGATTCATGGTCTTTCAGGTTTTTATTGAATTCAGATTTCACCACCTGCCATGGCATGATTTGAACCACGGTTCCCAGAACATTACCTGGGTTTATTGATTGGGTCCAGTGATAATACCATTAGGCCAGCTCATCCCCTGGGCGGCCATATAAATACCTTGGCTTCAAGAAAAGGACAGAAGCTAGGAGTTTGGTGGCAAAACCCAAAGCTAAAACCATCTAGAAAGCTTAAGCCAAGAGTATGGGGGAATGCTCCCCTTGCTTGGATGAATGCACTTCCAACAACGTTGAAGATGATTGTCACCAATCAAATCAGAGCAGCTGTCTTGAATATCACTTCATGTATCACATTAAAAGAAGCGCTGTCTCCACCGCTGACACGTGGTAGTGGCAGTAAGTACCATTTTCGAGAGGTCTTGCAGCATCTCCTCAGTGTTCCATCAACCGTACTCTCCAAAACTGTGACCACCTCCATCTAGAAAAAATTGCAACAGATATATTGCATCAGCTCCACCTATAGGTCGCTCCAGGCAACAAACCATCCTGATTTTGAATTGAATTGAAATTTCCCAGGCCCTGACGAACGTGGGCAGTTGTGAGTTAATTGGGAAAATTGGAAGAGATTGGAAAACTGAGATTCTCAATATCAAGAAAACAAAGTCCTATCTTACTCCCAAAGTTTGAATTGCAAGATGAGAATCTCACTACTGAACAGCAAGAAGCCTATTTGCATCTCATTAGTACTTAATCTTGCCTCATTTATATGTAGTTTCTTATTGCCCTCTATGCCTGAGAGAAACTAGATAATTCATGACATAAAAGTTAGAGTGTCTAGTACAAGGCAACCCCAGTTTACAGCTCTGGACCCTCCATTTTGAATAGAGATAGGTACCCTCCGTTGGTAGCGACTACCCATGCAACAACCCTACACCCTACTTCTCCTTTTTCCTCCCCCCACCCCTGCCAACACCACCCACAAAAACCACACAGGTTAGCATCAGCTATGCTCCAACCTCACTTCATGATACATCTCTGAACAAATTCTCTTTGAAGTGCACCAATACCTTTCTTTGTAACCAGTGTTCCCTCTAACCTGCACAGATAACGCAGCCACTTTGAGATTCCTCCAAGGCTTTGTGCACCCTGATTGACAAACAGACAGATTGATTTCCAGTTTTGGAAGTTGTTGCCATGCATGGACCTTGGAGGTCCACATACCAAAAAAATAATTAGAGGGTCTATTGATTGTAATGTCACTGCCAGGCTGCATTGTGCGCAGAAACAGGCACCTAATTGAAGTATCCGAACAGGACGCACTTAAGAGCCCTTCACTTGCTCTGTAAGTGTTCACTCATTTCATGCCTATTTGGATGTCTTGCCTTGCCTTTCTGCACTTTACTGCCTCATTCAGAACTTACAAGCTCAAGTGGTTCTGCCATGCCTTGCTATTTAACACAGGTACAAAGCCAGGAACCTTTCATGGTTGTGAGCAGCGATCAGTCAAGGGGATGGACATGTCACTGTGCTGCATTGTTCTATATCATTGTCACACCGACAGCAAGTCATAGCAGCCTACATAGCAAACACATTGTATTGTGCTTCAGCCAAATGGCCGTGTTTCATAGTGTAAAGGGAAGAGTCTTTAGTTAGATTAAGGCAACTGTCGTCAGTCAGGGGTCCTGCCACAGTCAGTCATGAGCAAGCAGGCAATCTCACTCCAGGAGCTCGGCTCACAGTCACCCAGATCGGGGTGATAGCAGATCGGGGGTTCCATCTCACTGCAGTCCAAGGTATGGGCAGTCCTGCAGGTGCAGTGCCACCAGTCCAGGAATTTGCACTAACTCAGTTGGGGAGCCTGGTGGCTATCAGTCACGGCTGTCCTTTCTTGTGCTATGGTCAGTCTATGGGATTCTATCCTTTGAAAGTGATGGGTGTTATGAAGGTCCACGACTATGGTAGAGAAGTTGTGGATTGAAGGCCACGTGCTGGTATGCAGAGGGTATAATAATTATGAAGAGAAGCAGCTCAATATAGAAGGGTGAGATACAATAGTGCATTGGAGGACATGGGTTACTGTGGGGAGGGTGGTAGATTGTTAACAGTCATCACAGCACCAGTTTCAATGAAATCATGATAGTTGGCATGACCAAGCCCAGGGGACATGGTCAGGGCTCAGGGGTAATGTCGGGAAATAAAGGCATAAATGAAAGAGTCAGATGGGAACTTGTGGAAGCTCAAAACTGGTGGAGTCAATAGGGAAAGCAAGGAAAAAGAGCATGAAGGTTTGAATGGGCCCTTGGATTATCAGGCTGAGCCTGCGACTCACTCTGCCAAGTGTAACCTGCGTTGTACTCCATCCTCACCCAAATCACAAATATACAATGGAAATGAGAAATAGTTGCAAACACATCTGGGATGGGCGGAGTAAGTTCCTGCTTCATTTCAAGGACTTGAAAGTCTTACAAATATGATTATCCTCTCTACCCATGGCTGATGATTCCATTACACAACCCTGTGATTGAAGCCAAAATTGATACAATCAATACAAGGGGACTTGTGGTGTAGTGGAAGTGTACGTATCCATGGACTAAGAGGTCCAAATTCAAATGTCACCTGCTCCAGAAGTGTGTCGTAACATCTGAACAGGTCATTTAGAAAGTATCTAGATACAATACAGCCTGTTTTTCTGAAGAACCATTGTGAATTAAGTATTAAGCCTCCTGCAGATTAGGTTCTGAATGCTGCTCTGCACAACTGGAGCAAGCAGAGAGGGGATGTGATGGATGTTGAAGAGCTGAGACAGCAGCATCAGTCTTCTGAAAAGGAAAATGAGAACATTGCTCGGAAGGTACATCACCCTCAGAATGATAGACTGCTGCAGGATTGCGCATGCGCAAAAAGCTAGCAATGACTTAATTAACACCTAATTCCAATAGGTGAGAGCTGGGTGCAGTGATCATCCATTGATCACGCAGTGATTTGAACCAATTGGATCTTGTTGACTACATGATCCTTGATTGGGGTTGTTCACCACAACCAGGCTGACCACAAAACCAGGAAATTTAGAATCTCCTTGGTTCAGGGGACTGACTTCTGAGCTGACTGGCCACAGCCAGTGGTATTGTTGTATTGGTAAAGTGAATGGATGATTTGATAACAGGACCTGGCCTTTGTGCCACTGATTTAGTATTTGGGTCCTAGATTGACCTTTTGTGTGTGGACCAGGCCTTTGTGGGTGTACCATGCCTTTGTGAGTGCATTGTGCCTTCATGAATGTTCTGGTCCTTTGTGGGTAGGCATGTGCCTCGGCATGTGTTGGACTGTGTCTTCATATGTGGACTATGCTTTTGTGCATATACTATGTCTTTGTATATCCCCGTCATGTGTAGGAGTCTGACCGACAGCCGGCCCATGTGTAGGTGATGGACCGATAATTCTGGGGACTGTGTGTTTATCTGTGTGGTTTTGAACTACCATTTGAACCAAACTGTACTTCTGTATGAAATTTCATGTCAATGTCCCTGTTCTTTTACCTAATGTACAGTGACCTTGCCATGTGTCGTGTTTGAGACACTTACCTTATGTGGAATTTACTGCTTGAAATGTGATTCTTTTTTAGGATGTTTGCTGTTAACGTGATTTGTTTTCGATGCATTGTGACAGATGCTACGTGTTTGTTGCTTGTAAGATTTTGTACTACTTTTTGAGCTGAACTGTGTTTCTATATGGTTTTTAATATCAATGTCTTTGCTCTTTGCTGAATTGCCTGATGTACAGGGACCTTGCCATATGTCATATTTATCTTACGTGGAGTCGAATCTACTGTTTGGACTGGGATGATTTTCTGTAGGATGTTCTTTGTTTAAAAAAAATATAACCAGATGATTTAGAATCTCCTCCTTTCAGGGTATTGACTCCGAACTAGTGGGCCACAGCTGGTGTACTGATGCACTAGTAAAATAAAGGGTGACTCGGTGACAGGACCCAGCCTCTAAGCTGTTATTTTAGTGTCTAGGCCCCAGGCTAAGCCTTTGTGTGTAGGCTGAAATCTTTGTGTAGGCCGAAAGTCCTGTGTGTAGGTTCTGGGCTGATGTTCCTATACAGGAAATTAAAGCAAAGTCCATTTAACTAGTGATTCAATTCTCAGTAACATGGTAATTCCTTGTATTTTGGGAAAAGAATTATGATTGTGCAAATCAAAAATAACCAGGAGATTTACAATCTCCTCAGTTCAGAATACTGACTCCAAGCTGGCTGGCCACAGCCAGTAACTGTGCACAAGTAAATAAAGGGTGACTTAGCGACGGGATACAGGCCTCTGTGCAGTTATTTCATTGGCGACGGGAGAAAACTGGACGTGCCTGAAGAATGTTCACTTTGCAATAGTCACCTTGCAGTTGAGGTAAGTATTTCTGACATCATGCTTTTATTTGGGAAGCTTGACCTGTTTGATCCTGTTGTTGAAGATGGGCCCAGTATGTGGAAATAATGCAATATTTTTTCCAGGCAAATGACATTGGGGCAGATGAAAAACAATGAGTAATCCTTTGGACTGCTTGCAGACCTGCCGCATTTTTGGTTATAAGGTACTTAATTTTCCCAGAGGCACCAGACACTAAAACCTTCCAAGAGTTGATGAAGTTGGTGTACAAATATTACAATCCCAAACCTCCTCTAATCTGAGATGCTATTGGTTGTATTCAGTTGTGACAGAACCAGGGGAATCTGTATTGGGATTTTTGATGAGGATGAGACAATTGGCAGAGGGATGTGATTTTGGGTTAACACTGAATAAGACGCTGAAACACCATCTGGTACGTGGGATTCATGACAAACTCATGCAGAAGTGCCTATGAGCTGAAGCTCAACTGGACTTCAAACAGGCATTACAACTGTCTTTGTCATTAGAAAACGCTGCAAGTGGAGCATGGGAACTACAGGTCATCTGTCCAGTTGAGCTTGGGAAATACTACGTGAGTGTAGGCAATTACAGAGCCTCGCACAGGACATTTCCTGAGCAGAGGGACCCTAGGCCAGCCCACAGCAGAAGTACACAACAAAGCCGAGCCTCACCAAGTAGCTAAAAAAATTCTTCAGGATCTGAGTTGGCAGGCCATTGTAGTTGCTGCCGGTATGTGGACTCCAGATAGCAAAGGAGTCCTCCAAGGCCTGACTTCAGTAAGAAAACTTATAGGCCAGTACCCAGGAGAGTGTATACCCTGGCAAGTTCCCCTTTGTGTGAGTTGGAACAATTAAATTGCTTCGTGACATCCAAATTGGAGCCGATTAAAATTAACGTTTGGCTAAATGGTCACCCAGTTCTTGTGGAGGTCGATACCAGTGCAGCTGTATGTTTGGTTGCAGATTCTGTCTTTAACAAGATTCACTTGGGACTCCAACCCTTATGTTTGGACAAGACCTCAGCCAGACTGAGAACATACACTAAGGAACGTTGTAGATTAAAGGTACAACTTCGGTTCCGGCCGCCTATGAGAAGCAGTTGGTGCAGTTACCACTGACGGTAGCAAAAGGCTCAGGCCCAAGCCGATTGGGGTGGAATTGGTTCAGAAATATTCACCAAGATTGGTTCAACATTTTTCCATTGGAAAATGGTTGTCTCAGCAAAATCCTCGTGAAATACCCAGGAGTTTTTTGGGAAGGGCTTGGGACTATCAAAGGGGCCAAAGCCACTTTATATGATGATCAGGAAGCAATTCCAAGATATTGCAAGGCCTGTCTGGTGCCACTTATCTTCAGGGCAAAAGTAGAGGCAGAAATCAGGAGCCTGGAGAGTGAAGGAATCATCAAACCAGTGCAGTTTGTAGAATGGGCAGTATCAGTCGTACCGATTGTGAAGCCTGACGGCTCAGTTCGCTTTTGTGGGGATTTTAAGCAAATGATAAACTGCTTCTTGCAGCTGGATAAATACCCGATCCCTCACATAGAGGACTTGTATGCAGATTTGGTAGGAGGGTTGTCCTTTATGAAGCTGACATGAGCCATGCCCACCTGCAATAGCAACTGGATGAGGAGTCCCAGAAGTACGGTACAATTAATACCCATAAGGGTTTCTATCAATATACAAGACTGCTATTTGGTGTATTGTCAGCGTGTGCCATTTTCCAGCGACCATGAAGAACATTTTACAAGGGCTACCACAGGTTGCCATTTATCTGGATGACGTACTAATAATAGGGAAGACCAATGAAGAGGATGTAGAGAACTTGGACATAGTGCTTAATCATTTCTCTCCGGCAGACATATGCCTTAGAAGGAAAAAAATGTGTGTTCCATGCACCCCAAGAGACCTTCTTGTGTTACAGTGTCAACAAAACCGGTTTACACGCTGTTGGAAGAGAAAGTGAGGGCCATCAAAGGAGTCTCAGCTCCCATGTCAGTACTGGAGCTTAGGTCATTCCTCGGGGTAGTGAAAATTCATAGCTAACCTGGCCTCCATATTGGCACCCTTACACCTGCTATTGAAAAAGGGTCAACCTTGGAAATGGTTGCGTGGCCAAGAAGTAGCCTTTGGGGAAGTGAAAAAGCAGCTATCATCATCTAAGATGTTGGCCCACTACGATCAGAAGCAAGAGGTAGTGCTGACATGCGATGCCTCTCCAAACAGTATCGGGGTAGTGTTGGCTCACCAGCAGCCCAATGGAGAGGAACACCCGATAGTATATGCTTCCCGGACTTGGCCGATGCCGAATGCAAATACCCAGATAGAGAAAGAAGGTTTGGCGGTCATCTTTGGTGTGAGGAAGTTCCACCAGTACCTTTACAAATAGGAATTATCTTAGTAACAGATCACAAATGCTTAATAGGACTACTGAAGGAAGACAATGCAATGCCGCCCATGGCTTCCAGTAGAATTCAGCGTTGGGCCCTTATTCTCAGCTGTTAGATTATCATCCAGGAAGCCAAGTAGTGCCTCTCCTGGAAGAGTCCATTTTTGTTTTAACCTTCCTGCACACCCTGCTAATCATCCGACTGTGAACACAAAAGCATCCTGTCCTAACGAAAGTGAAACAGCTGGTGGTAATGGCTGAAGAAGGGCCATCACAACCAGGATTGAAACCTTTCTGAACCCAGTGAGACCAGATTACCATAGAGGATGGTAACACTATGGGGAACAAGTGCGATTGTCCCAAGTGAAGGCCACTGCCAGATACTGGCTGAATTTCACCAAGGTCATCCAGAGGATTCCAAAATGAAGATGCTATGTCTGGTGGCTGGGGTTGGATGCCAACATAGCTGTGGTGGTGGGGCAGTGCCTAGAGTGCCAACAAGCATAAAAATTGCCACCATGGCACCCCCACATTTGTGGGAATGGCCAGGTAAACCCTGGACTCAGCTGGTACTTTCATGGGCTCAATGTTCCTGGTCATTGTGGATACCCATTCAAAGTGGTTGGACTTGCATTGAGTTTGTTTGGCAAATTCAGGGATGATGATTGAGGAAATGCGAGCATTGTTCGCAGTACATGATTTCCTGGAAGTATTGGTCACGGACAATGGGATGTCATTTACCAGCAGGGAATTCGAATATTTCCTAAAGTCTATGGCATTCGGCACAAAAGGACAGCTCCATACCATCCATTGTCCAATGGTATAGCAGAAAGATTGGTCCAAGCATTGAAGGCAGGCTTAAAGAAGAAGTCAGCAGCATCATTTAATGCCAAAAATGTCACAGTTCCTGTTCAATTATAGGACCACCCCACATGTAACAACAGGGATAGCTCCAACGAAGTTGGTGATGGGGAGAAGACTCCGCACCAGGTTAAACCTGATATTTCCCGACCGGTGGCGAGGGGTGAAACAGCAGCAGGAACTCCAATGCCGGCCATATGCCTCCTCTAAGTGAGACACACAATTTAATTCAGGGGACGAAGTTTGGTGCCAGAACCATGGAAATGGCTCTGTATGGCCACAAGGTGAGGTTGATACAAGATCAGGTCCAATAACTTAAAAGTTAAGGTAGGTAACGTGAATCACCTGAATGCTGTTAGCTCACAAACAGGGCAGAATCAAAACATACCTGGCCCCTCAGAACAGCCAGAAGGCCTGTCAGAAACCATAGGTTCTCCCCCTCCATCTCATGTTGAGGAAACCTCAGATTCCAAGATGGATGCAGCCTCAATACCATTACTGCCAGAAGAAGAGGAGGAAGCTCTTCTGAGACATTCGGGACGCAAGAGACAGGCTACCGTCTGGTACACACCACTTGTATCAGAGTCCGAGTGAGAGGAATCAGACTAGGGCAAAACGTTTCAGGAAAAGCTACGTGAGAAAAACCAGGCATACTTACCTGGACTTAGGGATGGTGGGTGGGAGGGATGTAGTGATTGGAACCAGCTGGATCTTGTTGACTACAAGATCCTTGTTTAGGGCAGTTAATCTAGGCGAATCAGGAAAGCCCTGGCTGACCAATATAACCAGGAGATTTAGAACCTCCTCAGTTCAGGGGACTGATTCTATGTTGGTTATGCACAAGTAAATAAAGGGTAACTTGATGACAGGATTCCAGCCTCTGCAGTTATTTCGGATTGTATGTTTGTTGTTGCTTGATAGGTAACTGGTCCCTGTTTGTCCTCAGAAACAAATGCAGCTTTGTTTCTTTTTGCTTTTGCTTTTGCAAAAGCAGATGTTTTCAACTATTTGAAGGCTTACCAGCATTTGAGGCTCCCATGGTGAACAATGAGATGCTATGTTGGATTTTAGGAAACAGTAGCATTTGTTTTGACAGGGTTCTGAGATGTTATGGTGCTCAGGACGAGTAGCATATGTAGCTTGATCCTTGTAGGTGCAGTGAAAAATCTATCAAAGAGATGATGATTGAAAATAGTAATAACTTTATGAATGAGAGCTTGCATTTGCCATGGACTGCCATCAAAAGCTTTTGGTTTGACTTATTTATTGTCATGTGTACCCAAGTACAGTGAAAAGCTTTGTTTATGAGCAGTACAGGCAGATCATGGTAAGCAAGGTCATACAGATCATAGGGTGTAAAGAAAACTTAGAGGCATACAGGTTATGTCGTACAGGCCATGTGCTAGACAAGATCAACATTGGCAAGATCAGCATTATTTGAAGTTAGAGAGTTCATTCATCAGTCTAATAACAGCTGGGAAGAAGCTGTTCCTGAACCTGCTGGTGCATATGTTCAAGCTTCTGCATCTTCTGCCAAACGGAAGAGGTTGCAGGAGAGCATTACTGGGGTGTAGTAGGTCGTTGGTGATGTTGGCAGGCTTTCTATGGCAATGAGCCATGTAAATGAGCCATGTAAATGGAGTCCACAAGTGGAAGGTTGGCATCTGTGATGGTCTGGGCTATGCACACAACCTTCTGTAGTTTCTTACAGTCCTAGGCAGAGAGTTTCCATAGCAGGCTGTTATGTACACAGACAATATGCATTCTGTGGTGCATCTGCAAAAGTTGGTGAGGGTCCTTTATGGACGTGCTAAACTTCCTGAGCCGCCTGAGGATGAAGAGGCATTGTTGTTGTGCCTTCTTGACTGTAGTATCTATGAATTTGTCCAGTTTATTTTGGAGGGAGCTGACACTTTTTCAGATCACTACTTCTGAAGGTTGCAGTCTGCAAATCAAAGGCAACCATAATGTTTGCAACAGTAAACATGGAACATGCTTTAATATTCTAAATATTCACTACAATCAGTCTCTGAAATTTAAGGATGAGACATTGCAGTAGGGAGTATTTGCAATTCTATTATTAAATCGTATTTTGTACACATTAAAATCTTCAGTTTCATTTCCCAAAAAAATACAAGTTGCATAAAAATTCTAATGGATAGTTGGACTACAATGTGGGGAAAATGTGAATTTGTCCACTTTAGCAGAAAGAAGACAAAAACAGCTTATTATATAAATGGAGCGATATCACAACTCCAGAAGGATCTCTATATCCTGGTACATGAATCACAAAATTTTAGTATGCAGATACTGTATGAAATTATGATGTTAAGTAGAATGTTCTCATCTGCTGCCAGGGAAATGGGTTACAAAAGTTGGGATATCTTGCTACAGGGCAGCACAGTGATTAGCACTGTTGCCTCAGTGTCAGGGATCCGGGTTCGATTCCATCTTTAGATGACTATCTGTGTGGAGTTCGTATGTTCTCCCAGTGTCTGCATGGGTTTCTGCTCCAGTTTCCTCCCACAGTCTAAAGATGTGCACGGTAAATGCAGGGTTATGAGGATAGGGTGGGAATGTGGATCTGGGTAGGATGTTCTTCAGAGGATCGGTGCAGTCTTGATGGGCTGAATGGCCTCTTTCTGCACTGTAGGGATTCTTAATTGTAATGGGTTTTGATGAGCTCACATCTGGAGTAATATGTAAAGTTTTGATCTCCTTATTTAAGAAAGTATAGATAAGCACTACTTGCCATTCAGAGAATGTTCACTTCCTGGTATGGAAAGGTTGGATAGATTGGGCCTGCATCTACTCGAGTTTAGAAGAAAGACAGGTCATCTTATTGAAACAATGAAGATTTTAAGGGTATCTGAAAGGGGAGGAGAATGTTGAAGGAATGTTTCCTTTTGTGCAAAAGACTAGAAAGAAGGAACGCAGTTTAAAAATACAGGGTCATCCACTTAAGACAGCTGAGGAGAATTTCTTCAGAGATAAAAGGTACTGCAGATGCTGGAGAATCCGAGATAACAAGCATGGGGCTGGATGAACACAGCAGGTCAAGCAGCATCATAGGAGCAGGAAAACTTGACGTTTCGGGCCTAAACCCTTCATCAGAAAATTTTCTGATGAAGGGTTT
>JAHRHZ010000248.1:24357570-24413744 GCA_024137785.1 Ginglymostoma cirratum | reverse complement strand
TTTCTGAAGAAGGGTCTAGGCCCGAAACGTCAGCCTTCCTGCTCCTCTGATGCTGCTTGGTCTGCTGTGTTCATCCAGCTCTACACCTTGTTATCTCAGATTCTCCAGCATCTGCAGTTCCTACTATCTCAGGAACACATATATGGAGTTTTTAAAGGGAACAGATACCTCCACAACAAGAAGACACGTCATGGCCAGACATACTAGTCACCCTACTGTACATCAAGGACATTTCAGAGATGACCACAAGACTACTCAGACCCCTATGTATCAGGGTAGCCCACAAACCAAAAACCACCCTGCGACAGCTACTGACGAACGTAAAGGATCCCATACCCACAACCAATGAAGCTAACGATATACAGAAACTACCATGCAAGGATTGTCAGAAACATTACATAGGCTAAACTGGAAGAAAACTGACAATAAAGATACAAGAACACCAACCAGCCACCAAGAGACACGACCAATTCTCAGTGGTCTCAATACACACAGACAAAGAAGGGCATGAATTCAACTGGGACAACACATCCATAATAGCACAAGCCAATCAGACATGCCAGGGAATTCCTGGAGGCCTGGCATTCCAACTGGAACTCCATCAACAAACACTCTGAACTGGACAAACCACAGATAAACAGAACAGGAGCTGATGCCAACCACCCCAGCAAACCGAGGCATATAAATAACAAGCGGGACAAAACATTAGCGCTTCACTGAAGGCGCACTGATGATGTTACCTAGCAGGGTGACAAAACATCTGCAATTAAATGCACCAGCACGGCAAGCAAGTCTACAACCTCATCCACAACCTGAGCTACAAATCTTCTCAAATACTCTAGACCATACATTTACTCTGAGATATCTTCTCATCAACCTGTTCAAAGATGTTATTACACAACTCTGAAGCAGGTAGGACTTGAATCCCAGTCTCCTGGCTCAGAGATAGGAACACCACCACTGTGCCATATGAGCCCCATACATTGTTTTGATTTTGAGATGGAACTAAATCCCATTAATGGCAGAAATGCAATTGTTACTGTGTAAACAATGTCTTATGTCAATCAGATTCTAATGACTTCAAACATGAGCTTTTGGAGTGAGGCCATTCAGAGTTTAATTATCTATCATATTACAAGTCAAGAAGGTCTGGCTTTATTTCCCTAGTTTAGATATTAAGTTATACATTCTTACTCTTTATACAAGAAAGTAGATTCAGCTCCTGGGCGCGAGAGGGTGGGTATGCTATTCAGTATGTTCCAAAGGACATGCTTTCTCTTTTTCCCAGAGCTTGCTTATGAAAAGTTCTTCCAACGATCAGCAGTAACAAATGTGCACAGAATAAATGTAGCCATAACAAAGTGTAACACAGCAATATAACACAGGACGTGACATGGTGATATATACCGTTCTAATCATAATTTTTAAAATATGTATTAGGTAATGATGCTCAATGAAGAGCTGATGCAGGCACAATGGACCAAATGGCCTTCTCCTGCATTATAGCATACACTGGATACACAATATGTTCTATGTTAGAATACTTACAGTTACATAAACAGCTCTGTGTTGCTGCTGATGAAAGAATAATGATTGTGACAATTACTGTCGTTCTCTCTTTGACCTCTTCATACCATACCATGAAAAAACAGATTATCAACTAATTTGCATATGTGACATAATAAACTTACTAGACATATTTTGAGCTAGACAATTTCTTTCCCAGCTTTTAGAAATATATAGAAATAAAGAGATTTTCTTACTTACAAAAAATTAGAAACTGAAATTTACCATCAAATATAGTTAGTGGGGGGAACATTTTCAAAATTTTGTAACAGTTAGCAAAATTAGGCAAACACATGCCAAGGGAAACCCTTTGGATCTATGCCACTGCAGCATACTTCTTTCAATTTAGCAAGCTCAGAGATTATGCAGAGTTCCATATAAATAGGATGAATTTATCAACTGCCACCCCCTCAACAAAAATCATTTCACAAATGACTCATCCAGGCATGCACACTTACAATGTTTAGTAATTACACTACACAACATTTTTGCTGTTTAAAATTCATTAAGGTAGGCTGGCAAGACAAGATACAATATATCAGAACAGTAACATTGTCATGCCATCTTACCGATCCAAGGCATAGAACATTGCACTGCATAAGACCTGTAAACTACCGTAGTCAGTTGACAGATAAATGAACCAATCTTGATGTTTAGATATTCCAGGAGCATTGTAACCCTAATATCTAAATGTGCAGTCAATAAAAATGTAAATTTGATATAGACTATTTCAGCAATATGTTGTGGTAAGATAATTTGTGCTCCATTCCTTGAACTCACAAAATAAATTTTCTTTCTTCAGCGAGGTACTGAATAGAGACCAAACACCCACTTCCTTTGAGAGCAAAGAAGGAAGGGCAAAGCAAAGAGATTCCATGCCATTTGCAGTAGCCAATTTAAAATAATCTCTGAAAGCAAATCTTCCACCTCTCCTCTTGGTGGTTAATAAAAGGTAGAAAAGCAAATTATTATTGTCAATAGAATGTGGGCATCACTGGCTAGACCAGCATTTATTGTCCATCCCTAGCTCACCTTGAGAAGGTGATGATGAGCCACCTTCTTGAACCACTGCAGTACAGGGTAGAGAAGGAGGGGCAAGTATAGATACACCTACAGTTCTATTAGAAAAGGTTACCTTAAATAGGTGGCAAAACCCTGAAAGTTAACCTGATGCAGCGCAAGACAGGCTTTTCTGAATGGAGCTTGACTTTGTGAGTAAGAGGTCATGACCGAGAAATCTCTTGGCGTCTTTGAGGATGTAACATGAACTAAGTGGCTGTTATTTGTTTCGGTTTAAGGAAGGCTTTAGATAAAATACACAAGATTGGTCCACATGGTAGGAAAGCACATTATAAAAGAATGCTCTGGTTGAAAACTATCCGAAGCAGGAGCAAACATAAGGTAGATGTACATCATGGAAAATAAGTGAAGTCTCAGGATTAGTGGTGAGACTATGGCTGTTTACATTGTACAAACAAGACTTGCAAGTGGGGACCAAAACTTTCAAAGTTGCAGGTAATATAAAATTAGCAGAGATAGAAAAAAGCAAGGAACAAGTTGATCAAATATAGAAGGTGTCGATTTGCCAAAAGTAGCATAGGGAAATATTGGTAGATAAGTTGATGACACTTTGAGCATAGCCTTCAGAACAGGAGAGAAAGCAAATGGATACTGGTTTTAGCCAGGGGAATGGAGCACAAATCTTAGAAAATGATTCAAAGTTCATGTAGAATGCAGGATGAACCTTACTTGGAGTCTAATTTTGGTCACCAAGAGGAACATATCAGATGGTGGAAAAGATGCAGCAAAGGACTACTGAATTGTTCATTTAGATGAGATATCCCAGGTACAAGTGTAAGGGGGTGATGCTGAATTTGCTCGAGATACTTGTTAGACTTCAGCTATACGACAGATGTCAGAGGTAGGTTCTTTACTCAGAGAATAGTAAGGGCGTGGAATGCCCTGCCTGCAACAGTAGTAGACTCGCCAACTTTAAGGGCATTTAAATGGTCATTGGATAAACATATGGATGATAATGGAATAGTGTAGGTTAGATGGGCTTCAGATTGGTTTTACAGGTCGGCGCAACATCGAGGGCCGAAGGGCCTGTACTGCGCTGTAATGTTCTATGTTCTAGAGTATTGTGTACAGTTCTGGTACTGCATTATAGGAAGATGTGAATGCATTGAAGAGAGTGCAGAAGTGATTTAAAAGAACCGTTCCAGGGTGAGATTAGGTGGGAGCTGACGGCCTTGTGGTATTATCGCTGGACTGCCATCTAGCAACCCATATAATGTTCTTGGGATGTGGGTTCGAATCCTGGCAGATGGTGGAATTTGAATGCAATAAAAATCGAAATAAGAGTCCAATGATGACCATGAACTTGTTGCCGATTGTCAGGTAAAACCTATCTGGTTCTTTCAATGTCCTTTACGGAAGGAAACTGCCATTCCTACCTGGTTTGGCCTGCATTGACTGCAGAGCCGCAGCAATATGGTTGACTCCTAACTGGGCAATTAAGGATGGGCAATAAATGCTAGCCTAGTCAGCAAGGCCCTCATCTCATGAATTAAAAAAAAGACTGAAAAAGTTGGCACTGTTCTCCTTGGAGAGAAGTTTAAGTGGAGATCTGATAGAAGATTTAAAAATCATGAACCAGATGAGAGAGTAGATAGGGAGAAACTGTTCCTGTTTGTAAAAGGAACAAGAACAACATGGCATAGATTTAAAGCAATCTGAAAAGGAAACAAGAGTTGTAAGGAAAAACATTTTCACGCAGCGAATTGTTAGGATAAAGAATACACTTTCTGGAAGTGTTGTGGAGGCAAGTTCAAGTGAGGTATTATGAGGCCAATGGATGATTATTGGATAAAAATAATCTGCAGTGTATGAGGAAAAAGCAGGAGATTGACACTAGGTAATGATGCTCATTTATCAAGCTGGTGCAGGTATGATGGACCAAATGGCCTCCTTTGGCACCATAACACTTCTGTGATCTGAGTTATGCAGAGAAGCTGGGATTGTTTACAGTGGAGAAAGAATTCTACCTGTAATCTCACAAGAGGTTTCAAGACAAGATGAATGTCAATATGACTTAATTTTAGATTCTACAACAAGAATGCACAGTCTTAAGGTTAGAGTGAAATTGAAGAGACAGTTAAACTGAACTACATAGAGAGTGGTGAATGTATGAACTGGACTCCATTCATCAGGGAATTCTATAGCACCATGAAACTCAAAAGAGGGCTTGATAAGTATCTCAAAAAGAACCTTCATGTCGGGCTGTGCATGGTCTTGTGGGATGTACATATTCCCAGAGTCCCAAGGGTTAGCAAATGGGCTGTAATGGTCCAGGGGCTGAATATTATACGCTCCCTCAGAGTGTTTAGGGTGAGGTAGCACACAAACTGGGCTAGGTGCCCAGCCTACCACTTCACCATCCACCCTTGAGCTCGATCCCATACTACCAATCCCCAAAATCTGCAGCTTGGCTACCATATGTAAACAAACGATTAAGGGTCAAATTGAATTCATTAAAATCTCAAATAACCACAATATTACCCTGCCCACACCATAATAAGAGTTGGTATGAATAGGCAGGCAGGAGTAAGCAGCCTCCTTTATTTTAAAGCTAATTTTCAAATGCCTGAAGATAAGGCATACTATCTTCAAGGATGCCCTTTAAGCATCAGGGGCACACCCCTGAAGATCGTCCCTGCTTCCTTCCTTCTCATATGGTATGTAAAAACTCAACCCCTCACCATTCCTAAGGTGGCAAAACCATTCCCATCTACCATCCCCTCCACCGCAATTCACTTGGATCTGGGTTTCAATTTGCACTCCCAATAGCATCTACTACATAACTGGCACTATTGCGAATAATGGACGGCACTTATTTAGCTCAGCTGTGGTGTTTTATGGTGTAAATCTCTGCTCTGTTATTACTATGACATGCCACGTCACTCATCATGTGAGTTAATTATCAGATTTACTGTATTCAATTTAATAGAATCCAATTTAATGGAATCCAACCTGAACCCATTAAACTCAAAAATATCAACAATAAAGTTCAGTTGAGCTCCACTTATTTTCCTTTTACTAAATGAGCTGTGGCGATTTTGTTTTGTAACGCAGGAAATCTAAACCAAAAAAGAGCAGACTCGGCATTGTTCTGACCACATTTTATGGTTTACACCAGATGAGTTGTTCATGTTAGAATGCCTAGATTAATGCTTATCTCAATTTAACTTTTTAAATAAGTAAAAGTTTTATTTTAAAATACTTTGGATATATAACTAATATATATATAAAAGCACAGACTCACCCCAGACTCTCCAATAGAGAAAACAAATTTTCACAATCTGTTTTTGTCGTGCAGAAAAACAATTTGAACCTAGCTGTGGTCATTCTTCAATTGGGAATTTCAACCCATTTGAAACTGAACTCTGAGTCATTTAACTGAGATTTTTTTATACGTCTAAAGAGACAGTTGGGGGTTTTATTGTCAGTATTCAATTTAGGCCTTAAACTTGAAGTAACTGCAATGCTCTTTTGCAGCACGCTATGTCGAGCACCTGTGCCCTGCATCTTGTGCAAGCAATTTAGACTCTCAGTTACTGAATAACAATCAGGAATGGCAACCAGGGGCTGAGACTAATTTTAGTACTCCATCAGTGCTTGCTTGGAAGAAACCAGAATTAGAACCTGTACTTCCCTGGTCAGAATGGCACATCATACACTGTGCACTTGACGTTCTTGAACAGTATATTTATGTTCTCCATAATAATTTGCTCCATGGTTTCTTAAATGAATTGATTCCTTGCTGAAATACAGTTCCTTCAGCACCAATCACCCCATCTGGTGTCACCCAAGAGAACACATAGGAGCCTAGAACATTATTTTTAACAATTACATATTTTATGTTTACTGCTGGCATTCTTCTCATGGTGTCTAATGATTTAATTAATGTGGTGTTACCCTACAACATACATCTGCGGCTATGGCTAGTGTGGTATTATGGATTTATATTGCAGGCAATAATGTTACTTCTCAATGGTTTGTATTCACCTGCACAGGTATTAAAATTATATTGACCTGCAGGTACTTATAATCAGCAAACATCACAGACTGGATTTATGATTTCCCACCAGGTGAGTTTTCAGTGAGGGGAGGCCATATAAAATACAAAAGTCAGCAAAGATTCCTGTCCACCCTGAGCTGACTCCATTACACAGCAAATGGCTAAAGTGGCAGCCCACACACCACTTTAAAGTAAATAATTAATGATCAATCAAGTTTGTTATAGGATGGCCAGATTTTTCAGAAATCAAAGCTGTGATACACGGAAAAGGCTTAGGATGGTGGGACTTTGTGATGTTTAACATGTTGGGTTGCCAATGGCAGGAGTCTGGGAAGAGGCATTTGAAAGTAGGCAGTTGCATTATGACATCTCCCGGAGTAGGGAGAGGCTGAGTTGGCAACCATACAAAATACGTTTTCTTATCTGCTTGCCCCAGTGCCTTAGTTAAATGATTCACTCTTTAAAAGCATAAAACATAGCTTTTAAAGAGTCATTTTACTAAGGTACAAAAATAACATAGGTTGATCATCTAATTTAACAAGTGCAATAGTTAGTGCACACTACCAATGGATTGACTTCCAATACTATTTTAAAAACTGACAAATGACTGTACTCCCTTTCATTCACCCATCACCTCATCTTTTTAAAAAAATGACTTTTACTTGCCAGTAATTTTAGGCTGTGGCTCTGGAACTTCCAAAATGTGTTCCAGACCTACAGCAGGAGAGATTTAAAACTGAGCTCAGTAACCAAAGTAAATTGGTAGACAAACAGGAGGCTGGAAGAACACACCAGGCCAGGCAGCATCTGGAGGAAAGGAGCAGGCAACATTTCAGGTATTACCCCTAATACCCACAACATTGACTGCTCCTTTCCTCCAGATGCTGCCTGGCCTGCTGTGTTCTTCCAGCCTTCTGTTTGTCTACCTTAGATGCCAGCATCTGCAGTTTTTTGGTCTCTAACCAAAGTAAATTAACTGTTTTGGAGAAAAGAAGTTTGGAACAATTTAAAAACCAAATCCAGTCTCAAATTTCCTGCAAAATGAGTGATTCCTCTCGTACATTGTAAAAGAGGATGGAAGGTTTTGTCCATAAATGACCCACATTACAAGGTCAGTTGCCTTCTTGAACTACTGCTGCCTACCTGCAGTGGGTTGACTCATAATGCCATTTAGGAGCAAATTCCAGGATTTTGACCCAGAAACAGTGAAGATGCAGTGATATGTTTCAAAGTCAGAATGGTAAGTGGCTTGGAGACAAAATTGCAGGTTGTGGTTTTCCCATGTATTGGCTGCCCTTGTTCTTCCAGATGAAAGGAGTTGTGGGTTTGGAAGGTGCCGTCTGAAGATCTTTGGTAAATTTCTGTAGTGCATCTTGTAGATAGTACATGCTGCTGTTACTGAACGTCAGTGGTGGAGGGAGTGGAAAAGGGTGAACAAACAGGTAAAATAAAATGGGTGGTTAGCCCACCACCTTCCCACTTACCCCCAGCTTGTCCCCTGTATTACAGTTGGCAGGTAAGACATCAGCGACCCAACCTGCTTTTTGATGTTAAAATTGAAGACCACAGAAACGCCTCATTCTGCCTCTATCACCATAATACTGGGTGGCTGATAATGAAAGGAAAGTGGCCAATCTTTCCTCCCCAGGGCAAAAGTGGGGAAGGAAATGGGGGTGGTCCTCTTTTGGAAATACAGGAGCAGGAATGTGTTGTTGCAGTTGCACAGGGCCTTGGTGAGACCACACCTGGAGTATTGTGTGCAGTTTTGGCCTCCTTTTCTGAGGAAGGATACTGTTGCTCTCAAGGGTATGCAGCGAAGGTTTACCAGGCTGATTCCGGGGATGGCGGGTCTGACATATGAGGAGAGGTTGACTAGGATGGGATTGTTTTTACTGGAGTTCAGACATGAGGGGGGAATCTCATTGAGACTTATAAAACTCTAACAGGACCGGACAGGGTAGATGCAGGGAAGATGTTTCCGATGGTGGGTGTGCCCAGACCCAGGATCACAGTATGAGGATTTCGGGGTAGACAATTTAGAATGGAGATGAGGAGACATTTCTTCATCCTAAGAGTGGTGAGCCTATGGAATTCATTACCACAGGAAGTAGTTGATGCCAAAACACTGAATTTATTCAAGAGGTGACCAGACATAGCACTTGGGTGAATGGGATCAAAGGTTATGGGGAGAAAGCAGGATTAGGCTATTGAGTTGGACGATCAATCATAATCATGAAGAATGGTGGAGCAGGCTCAAAGGGCCAAATGGCCTCCTCCTGCTCCTATCTTCTATGTTTCCGTTTCTTCTGTTCCCAATATGGGACTCACCTCTTCTGCCTTCTCCCCATCCCACTCCTAAACCATGCATAGCCACAAACAAAAACAGAAACAGCTGGATAAATTTAGCAAGTCTGGATAAGATCTGTGGAGAGGAATCAGTTAACGTTTCAGGTCCAGTGACTTCTCTTCAGAACTGATGGTACCTAGGGAAAGGTTGTTAAATATGCAGAAGATAGGGTGGGGGGAGGGGGAGGAGTAAACAGTTGGTGGAGATAGAGCCCAAAGTGAGAGAAAAACAGTTGAACAAAGGATAAAGAAGGTCAGCCTGCGAGAACAAATAGCTGCTAATGGGGACTATGTGTGTGGTAGCAGCCCGTGTGATGACAAGGGCTGTGTGTCGGGAGTTAGGGTAAGGACAATGGGAGAAGGTACCCAAGCCCTAAAATTGTTGAACTCGACATGGAGTCCCAAAGGCTGCAGAGTTTATAGGCAAAAAATGAGATGCTGCTCTCTCAGCTTGTGCTGAGCCATGCAGTGCTCCAGCAGCAAGCAGCTGACAGATGTTGACCAGGGAACACAGTGATGTGTTGAAGTGGCAGGCACCTGGAAGCTCACTTCTGCGGACAAAATCGCCCTCTTCTGTCCTGAACCAGAAACTCCAGACTTATCTTTCAGTCTGTATCCAGGATTTTCTTTTCACAATGTCCTTGTCGTCCCAACAATAACTACAACTGCATCCTGCTGCTGCTAGGACTAGTCAGCTTTCAAAGGGTGAAACTTCCTGTCTTTGAGGGGCACTTTTGTAAGACTGCCCCTGACATATTACTGTTGTAGGGCAATCTTTTATAAATTTGTGAACTGCCAATCAACCTTCTATCTGGGGATCAGCAATGCATCCACTTGTAAAATTCACCCCAACATAAAATGAATGGTACAATTCTAAAAGGGATTCTGTCCGAGCAAAGTTCTCATTAGCGAATTAAGACGGCAGGACAGGGCCAGAGCCTGGTTAATGAAGCATATGTCATCCTGGGTTTCAGCAAGAGGGGCATAAAGTACAAAAACAAGGAAGTTATATTAAACCTGTATGAAACACTGGTTCAGCCTCAACTGGACTATTTGTTCAGTTCTGAGCTCCGCACTTTAGAAAGGAAGTGAAGATTTCGGACAAGAGTGCAGAAAATGTCTGCAAAAATTGTTTCAGGGATGAGGAACTTCAGTTACGTAGAATGTTTGGAAAAGTTGGGACTGTTTTGCTTGAAGAGGAAATTGACAGGTGATTTAATAGTTATTCAAAATCATGAAGGCTCTGAACAGGGTACACAGAGTCATTCAGCATTTCAACAGACCCTTCAGTTCAACTAGTCCAATCTGACCATTTCCCAAGCTAAACCAGGCCCACCTGCCTGCACTTAGCCCATATCCCTCCAACTATTTCCTATTCATGGATGCATCCAAATGTCTTTTAAACACTGTAACTCTACCTGCTTCCCCTGCTTCCACCCTTTCTCTGCCAGTTCATTCCACACATGAACCACTCTCTGTGTAAATAAAAGCTGCCCTTCATGTCCTTTTAAAACTTTCTCCTCTTACCTTAAAAATATGCCCACTAGTTTTGAACTTGCCCACCTTAAGGGAAAGACCCTTGTCATTCACCTTATCTATGTCCCTCATGATTTTATAAACCTCAATAAAGTCACCCCTCAGCCTCCTCCGCTCCAGTGAAAAAAAGTCCCAATCTTTCCAGTCTATTTTTATATCTCAAGTTCTCCATTCTCAACAATATCTCAGTAATACGATTCTGAACCTACTCCAGTTTATTAATATCCATCCTATTGTATAAGTCCTGCCTTTGTTTGTATTACCAAAATGCAATAACTCACATTTATCCAAATTAGACTCTATCTACCACACCTCAGCCCACTGACCCAACTGAGTAAGATCTCTGTGTAATCTTAACTAACCTTCTCTGTCCACTATACCACCAATTTTGGAGTCATCTGCAAACTTACTAACCATGCCTCCTATATTCTCATCGAAATCATTTATATAAATGACGAACAAAAGTGGACCCAGTACCCAACCCTGTGAAACACCGCTGATGAAAGGAAACATTAGAAGAGTTGAAAACCAGAAGTCACAGCTTGAAGGTAATTGGTAAAAAGCCATGGAGACAAGAGGAGAAATGTTCAGACAGCGAGAGGTTAGAATCTGAAATACATCGGAGAGTGTGGTGGAGTAAGGTTCAATTCAGGCATTCAAGAGGGATTGATTGTCTGAAAAGGATAATTTGCAGAACTAAAGGGAAAAGACAGGAGAGTGCCAAGAGGTGAGTTGGTCCTTCAGAGGGCCATCAACCCATGTTATACCTGTCCCGAGAGTACTTGATAGAGACAGTGTTGGGGGACATTTACTTTCTGTTTAAAAAGTAGAAAGAGCTTTACTCCGTATCTAGCTCCATACTGACCCTGTCCTGGTAGTGTTTGACGGGGACAGCGCGAGAGAGCTTTAATTTCAGTTTGAAAGAGTAGAGGGAGATTTACTCTATTTAACCAGTGAGATACCTGTCCTGAGAGTATGCAATGGGGACAGCATGGAGGGAGATTTACTTAACATCTTACCTGTTGTTTATCTGTCCTGAGAGTTTTTGATAGGGACAGTGTTGATGGAGCTTTACTTTTAGTTTTAAAGAGTAGGGGGACATTTACTCTGTTCTTAACTCATGTTGTACCTGGCCTGGGAGTGTTTGATGGGGACAGTTGGGAGGGAGACTTAACTTCAGTTTACAAGAGTAAACATGACAGGCCAACTGTTCTGTGGGCTGATTTTGTCCGAATCCAATTCTTCAATGGTCAAGGGAGGCATCAGGCAGGCTGTTCGCTCCTGTTGAGACCCTCAAGTAGCCATTCACCCCTAATGCTAAAATTCCCAAAACAGAAGGAGCCTACAGTAACCCAGAAACTTTTACTGTACTGCAGGGGTCTGGCCTGACAGCAGAGGGCCTCCTTTGAAATTCCATTATGCCTACTAGAAGCATCTCAGATATCCATTCAACACTCCTATCCCAGCCTCTCCAATCTGTAACCATCCCACCATGCGCATCCCCACCCTAGTTCTCAATAGGTCTGCTACCCAGGTCTTGCTGATACCCCACAAACTCACTTTGAAATCCTGCTCCATAACTTCCTTTTGTTCAGGGTTTGCTGCAAGACTACAGACCTGCTGGCCAGTCAGATTGGTTTTCATCACTCAGGCGGGACTTCCTAATTAGATGTGAGCAAATTTTCTACCTCCATCAATTAATGCTGTTTTCCAGCATAAAATAGCTGTGAGCTTTTCGTGGGAGAGATGCCTGATGACTTTTTGGTTAGGATCAGTGAAAACAGTAAAATCCAAGTCTGCGTCACTTCAGAGTCATTGATCTTTCAGGTAAGTCAGTTAAAACTTGTTACACATTGTGGCAGGTCCATTGTCTGACAATATCAAAAAAAAATGTAAGCTTTGAATTGGTGATTGAAATACAATTATAATCTTCAAAAGGTTACCAGGCCATCAGTGTTTTCTGTAGCCACCTTCCAAACTGATGAAGCACTAATTCTAGGCTGTAAACCTCCCCTGAGGCTTAACTTTTCAGGTGAGCAAACCCTAAATGTGTTACATTGCTGAAACACCATCTTTACAAAATAAAGCTCCTACTCAGCTGTGTATAACAAATGCCTATTTTCTACCACCTCTCCTTTTCATTGACTTCTGCCTGAACAATTTCATTGGTATGTTCTGGCATGCAGGTGCCATTCAAATCATTCAATTTACTATCAGCTATTTCTTCTTGCTTCCCACAAAGCTTTAAGGCTCTAGATATGAAGACATCAAAGTCAAACTGGGAGCTCCCTCCATTTGATATTTCTGAAGATGCCAAGGTACGAGGGGATGATGGCTGACTCCTTTCCTGAATGTTTGGCAGTGAGCTGGAGCAATCAATTTTGAAAGGGCTCCCATTCTTACAGTCTGAGACCTTCAAAAGGAGGTCAGATTTCCCTTCGTCCAGTGACACGGCCACACACGAGGCAGTCGCAGTTCTTTTCCTATGAGATAAATCCAGAATGAGCTTAGGCTCAGAGTAATGATGTGGTTTGTTGTCCCTCCACAGTAGTCTATCCAGATAGGAGGGTGACCCAATTTTATAATCGCAAGACCGTCCATAGTCAACTTCACACATCCGATCCATGGAGGAGTGGGACTGCTCCAGGAGTCGCTCAGAGCTGCTCTGCGAATATTTCCGAGGGTCAACTTGCACATCCTCTGCAATGGCTTTTGATGTAGCACGAGGATCGCGCTGGGCTTCATCCATGTCACTGTGTTTGTCTCGGAGCAGCTCAAAGTCAGAAGAGAAGCTGTCATGATATCTGCAACAAAATTGTTGGTTGTAAAATTGTCAAAGAAAAACAGCAGGTAGTAACATCTAGCTTATTGGTTCAGATCATGTTTTAAATCAGCAAATCAATGTCAAGAGCAAATGCACTTCTGTTATAGCTTTTGTTTCATTTTTGGTACATTTTACATTGCACATTTACATGTGCCCATTTCAGGGGAGATTCACAGGGGATGGTTTCTAAATTTCCATTAAAGCTGCTCTAAGATTAGGAGTAATTGCATAGTAGCAGCCCAAGCATCAACTTCATTCTTATTGTTTTGTAATTCTGTCAGGATGTGTAATACACAGCCTTTACATCAAAGTTAAATTCAGTCCTGTTAACAATACAGCACAAACTTGGGCATTGTGCATCGATGAGCCTTCCACTATTGTGATTAAATTGCCAGTCTTGTACAAGTATGGATTGAGAGAATTTATTTAATTGTGGAGGGTTTGACAGCCTGAGCCTTTTTCTGTTCTCACCTATTGTCCAACATGCACACTTGGCAGGGATCAATGCACTTCAATCAGGAGCAAATCTTGATTTTCCTCCAAATCCCAAGGGCATGAATACCAGCTATATCTTGCTGCTATCTGTCAAGATCAGCTAAGTTGATATGGATTGTGTAACATGCTCGAGGACTTCCTGTCAAAATAGCTCGGGTGCATAAAGGCAGTGCATTTATTTAATAGTTAATACCTGTTCACTCAGTCATTTTTTTGTTTCCCTGAAGTTTAAATTGTGCAATGGCTTGAATCAAAAGCTAACAGGTCATAGGTTTTCTTTCTTTTAGGTGATTTCAGTTTAAATTTACTGTTTATTGGCAATGAATAAGAAAACAAACAGCAAGATCTTCTAGAAGGTAGGCTGGGATTGAAAAAGAAAAGTAGCTGAAGTTGGTGACAAATTATTTGACAAACTGATGGGACTGAAGGTGGACATGTTACTAGGACCTGATGGCCTGCATCCAAGGGTTTGAAAGATGTGCAGAGATAATGGAGGCATTGGTCAAAATATTCCAGAACTCAATAGATTCTGGGAGGTTCCAGCAGATTGGAAAATCATTAATGTGACACACATGTTCAAGGAAAGAAAGACAGAAAGCAGGAAACTATAGACTGATTAGCTTAACATCTTAACATAACAGCTTAACATTCTTTACTCAGAGAGTAGTAAGGGCGTGGAATGCCCTGCCTGCAACAGTAGTAGACTCGCCAACTTTAAGGGCATTTAAATGGTCGTTGGATAAACATATGGATGATAATGGAATAGTGTAGGTTAGATGGGCTTCAGATTGGTTTCACAGGTCGGCGCAACATCGAGGGCTGAAGGGCCTGTACTGCGCTGTAATGTTCTATGTTCTATGTTCTATCCATCATTGGGAAAATGCTACAGTCCATTAAGGAAGAAAAAGCAGTATGTTTAGGAAAGCTTAATGCAATCAAATAGATTCAACATGGTTTTATGAAAGCGAAATCATGTTCGACAAATTTGTTAAAGTTCTTTGAGGATATAAAAAGCAGGGGATAAAGGGGAACCACAAGATGTAATCGATTTGGATTTCTGGAAATATTTTGATACAATGTCACATTAAAGGGTATTGAGCTCTTACTATTGGGAACTATGTATTAGCGTGAATTAAAAATTAGTCAACACACAAAAAACAGCCAAGATTAATGGGCTTTTTGATGGTAGAAGGATGTACTAGTGGAGTGCCACAAGGATCAATCATGGTGCCTCAATTATTTACTATCTATATTGACTTGGAAGAGGAGATAGAGTATGTTGTATCCAAATTTGGTGACGGTACAGGAATAGGTGGGAGAGCATGTTTTGATCAGGACAGAAGGGATTTGCAAAGGGATAGATAAGTGGAGTGAGTAGGAAAAAGCTCAGCACATGGAGAAATTGTCAAAAGTGAGGAGTCATGCCTTTTGATATGAATGATTCAAAGGACATTATTACGTAAATGGAAACTCCACAAATTATAGCACAGAAAAATTTGGGTGTCCTTGTGCATGAAACAAAAGGCTGGCAGCAAGCAATTAAGAAGGCAAGTGGAATTTTGCCCTTTTTGCTTGGAGGGGTCGGAATTTAAAGAAAGGATAATCCTCCTGTTACAACTATATAGGGTTTGGTAAGGCTGTATCTAGAGTAGAGTATACAGCTATGACTTCTGTATTTAAGACACAATACACTACGTATTGGAGGCTGTTCAAAAGTCCTTCACTAGGTTGACCCCCAGGATGAAATGATTACTTTCTCAAGAGCTGCTAAACAGATTAGACCTTTATTCATTAGAGTAAAGGAGATTGAGAGGTGATCTTATCGAAACATACAAGATTCTCAGGGGTCTTGACAGGGTATATGTTGGGAAGGTATGTTCGTGGTGAGGAGGAATCTTGAACTAGGGGATATAGCTACAGAATAAGGCGTCCGTATTTAAAACAGATTCAGAGGATTTTCTTCTCCCAGAGGGTAGTGGAAGTCTGGAATTCTCTATGCAGAGAGATATGGAGGCTAGATCTCTGAAGTATTTAAACAGCAAGTGGATAGGTTATATCAAGAATTTGAGGTCTATGAGGAGCTGAATTCTGGTGCAAATGTGTGGCAAGGTTTTCAGCTGAAGACAATGTCTGACACAATGGTACGACTTTGGAAAGGACTAAAGATATAGTTCAAAATTAATATCAAAATGTCATATTAAAATACAAAAACAGTCTTTACAAAAATATCAGTAGAACAAATAAACGACCTAATTTGGTGTAAAAATTATTCCTGGAATGATTAAAAACATTCTGTTCTTTAAAACTGTGACGTGATGCCAGCATGTGAACTTCCCTGGAAAACTTGCACTGTTGCTGATCTCCGTTTCAACTTTGCTCAGAAGTTTACAACTGGTCATGTTGCTCTCACTACTTTTTTTTACATATAAGCAGTGAGTCTGCTAACATAATTATATACATTAGTGTATAGAAGTGTGAATGGACTTTGCAATCTCTCGCATCAAGTTGTATTCCAATTATCCTGAAAAGAAACCAGTTACGTTGAGGTTTTGGAGGAATTTTCACTGCGAGGCCTAGCGAGTTCTCTCACTTTATCTTACTGAACTTTGCATTAATTATCTACCATGTCCCTAAAGCGCCTCTCACGTCTGATTCCAGCCCCACCTCACTGTACAAAATTTTCAGGAGAACTTGTCACTCACTGGATATCCTAGAAGTCACTGGCATCCCTTGTTCTGCTCCATCTTTAAAAGCTTGTTGTGCATGTTGCATCATGCTGCAACTGTACAAAACGCTAGTGCGGCCTCACTTGGAATATTGCGTACAGTCTGGTCGCCCCATTACAGGAAGGATGTGGAAGCATTGGAAAAGGTGCAGAGGAGATTTACCTCTTGCCTGGTCTGGAGCAAAGGTCTTATGAGGAAAGGCTGAGGGACTTGGGTCTGTTCTCATTGGAGAGAAGAAGGCTAAGAGGCGATTTAATAGAGACATACAAAATGATCAGAGGATTAGATAGGGTGGACAGTGAGAGTCTTTTTCCTAGGATGATGACGTTGGCTAGTACGAGGGGGCATAGCTGCAAATTGAGGGGTGATAGATTTAAGACAGATGTCAGAGGCAGGTTCTTTACTCAGAGAGGGTAAGGGCGTGGAATGCCCTACCTGCCAATGTCGTTAACTCAGCCACATTAGGGGCATTTAAACAGTCCTTGGATAAGCATATGGATGATGATGGGATAGTGTTGGGGGTGGATTTAGATTAGTTCACAGGTCGGCGCAACATCGAGGGCTGAAGGGCCTGTTCTGCGCAGTATTGTTCTATGCTCTATGTTCTATGTGGACAAGAACTGTCAGCCCAGAGATGCACTACATGGTTCCTGACATTTGTCCTTGACATGGCACACAGGGAAAATTGGCATCCCGTTTTTCAGGCAGGGTCCTGGAAGTCCTCCTGCATGGGGTGCTGCACAGACAGAACGTCTGCTTCCCACGGGACCAGCTGTGGAGGACACGACACCAGATCATGGCAGCCTAGTCTAAGGTTATCACACAGGTTAAAGCAGTCTCTGTTGTCTGGAGGAATGCCCAGCACAGGAAAAGGTGAATGACCTTCTCCTCTTTCCCCAGCATAAGTGCCACCATCTTCTCTCAAGTACGTTACTCTATCACTGCGACTGTATTCACATCCTGTCAAGGCACATTTTCTACCATTCTCACTATTGCCTGTAAAACCGTCCCTCACTCACTCTCACCCACCCCAATCTCCAATATCTATTACTCACTCACTTGATACACTAAATACACCAACAGTGATAGCTGTGCCATCCACTTTCATCTCCCATAATATCTGCCTGTCTCTTATTCCAAGAGAAAAATCGCTTCTAAGAGGTCAGAACAACTCAAGATAATTGACAGGCTGCCTGACAATCAGCTCCTCACCTCTTATTGGGATGGGAGCCTGACTCTGACCATCCAGTTCAGGCTCTGGACTCTTATCAGAGGCTGCCTGGGATATATTGTGCAAGGAACCCTTGTGGGAAAGCTAGCTCCCTTGACCTGACTTAGGCATGATGACAAACGTGACAAGCTTCCTTCCTTTCTGTGATCATAAATGACAAAACAAAAGTAATATGTATGCACCAACCAACCGGACCTTCCAGTTACAATCCATTTTAAGACCCCTCCCACTCCCCCAGCGACACATCCATCCTTGGCCTCTTCCACTGTCCAAGTGAGGCCAAACGTAAATTGGAGGAACAACACCTGATATTTTGCTTTGGGAGCTTACAACTCAATGGCCTCAATATTGACTTCACCAGCTTCAAAATCCCTCCACCCCCAGCCTTGTCCCATGTCTAGCCCTCCCCCTCCTCTTCACCTCCTTGACCTGATCTAACCTGTCCATCTTCCTACTCACCTATCCAATCCATCCTTCCCACTGACCAATTACACTAACCTCCTACCTGCATCCACCTATCATCATCCCACCCAGCATTCCCCCAGCCCCACCCCCTCCCTCTATTTACTTATGAGCTCCCCTCTCCTTCTTGAGTCTTGACAAAGGGTTTTGGCCCAAAATGTTTACTTTCCTGCTCCTCGGATGCTGTCTGGCCTGCTGTGCTTTTCCAGCTTCACACCTATTGACACACAGTAATATGAGCATAGAATTATGGTTGAGGGGACAAAGTGCATAAAGAAAAGGCAAAGATGAAGTGAGCATCCAGGTAAGGTCAGAGTCAGTGAGCATTATGACACCAAGCAACCAGCTTGGAAATACAACCCAGTCCAGTCGATAAACTGAGTGTGTCCCTCTGAGTGCACAGTGTCCTTGCTGCAGCATTGCAATGGCATGTTGTTAGTATAGCCTGAGGTGCAGCACTGATGTGCAGAAGCATCCCATAAGCAGATATGACATGGGGGTCCTTAGATGCTGGCACATACTGGATGCCAATGTCTCTGGATTGCCCACAGAAAGCGGGCTGAGATGTTGTTGTTTTGTGTCTAATGTGGAGGTCATTCAGAGTAAGGGTTGAGCTGAATCTACCAGGTACACACTTTAGTTTCCATGTCAGGTTTTCTCAACATCTTGTTTGTTTGGTGAGTTTAGTAACCTAGCATGCAGATCATTAATTAGGTGAGTCAGATGTCACTAAGGTATTTAACAAACATCAATTCCCCTTCATTGACAACATATCGTTGCCCAATGAGAAACATATCTTTCAACTTGTGAAAAGCATAAAAGATGGTGCAAGATTCTTCTGATGTAGAGACTGGCCTTGCTGGACTTCTCATCCAATTCTGCTACACGTTTTGCCATAGCTCATGTTGTTCAGACGGTAGTAAAATTCCATCAGGGTATCTTATAAGAGGAGATATTGCAACATTGTCCCTTCAAGTCCTACTTTGGTCAACAATCCTTATTTCAAAGGTTATACTAACTTCCACTGTCAGCTGGACACAAATAACATTACTACAACTGGGGTTACTGCCTTGGATTTATGCATTTTGTCTTCTATTTCTTTATGTTGGTTTCCCCAAACCTTCAACCATGGCAGGGAATCTGTTTCAATTTCAATAAAAGTGTCTTCTGTCCTGAATACAGAAAACAGAATGACAGAGAAAAGACAGCAGGCCCATCAAGCCTGCCCCATAATTATGATAGTGAGAGCATGAAGGTTAAACACTTCCTTTCTCCCAACCCTTCTGCCCCTCCCCATAGCTGACTTTAGTTGTGGTCCAGGTCTACAGGAACACCTAGCTGTCCACTTCCTTGCTCATGCATTCATTTATTTAGCAGTTGTTTGTGTCTGTGAAGGACATGGCAGCTGAACCTGATTTCACTCCATCTATTTGGGATTTTCCACAGGAATTATCTAAGTTAGAAGTTTAGGACAAGCTGATTAATTTATAGTTTTCTTCGCATAAAAGAGGAGGACGTTGAAGCTAACACAGTGTGGAGCTGGAGGAACACAGCGGGCCAGGCAGCATCAGAGGAGCAGGAAAGTTGACGTTTCCGATCGGGACCCCTCTTCAGAAATGGGGGAGGGGGAAGGGAGCTCCGAAATAAATAGAGAGGAAGGATGGGGCTGGGGAAGGTAGGTGCCATGGTGATAGGTGAGTGCAGGTAGGGAGTGCTGGGGATTGGTCAGTGAGGTGGGAGGAGCGGATAGGTGGGAGAGAAGATGGACAGGTTATGTGAGGTCAAGGAGGCAGGGATGAGAAGGAGGGTTGGTCATGGGATGAGGCCAGGGGTGGGGAGATTTTGAAACTGGTAAAGTCCACATTGAGACCATTGGGTCGCAGGCTCCCAAGGTGGAAAATGAGGTGAGACGAAGCTGAAGCTCGGAGACGGCTTTGTAGAGCACCTGCGCTCTGTTCACAACAAACAACAACACCTTCCAGTCACGAACCATTTCAACTCCCCCTCCCACTCCCTGGGCGACATGTCCATCCTGGACCTCCTCCAGTGTCACAATGACACCACCCGGAAACTGGAGGAGCAGCACCTTATATTTTGCCTTGGGAGCCTACAACCCAATGGTCTCAATGTGGACTTTACCAGCTCCACATTGTGTTATCTCTGACTCCAGCATCGGCAGTTCTTACTATCTCTGAGGACGTTGGTGCTACCAAGTTGCAGCGCAGATGTTGGGGGTTGGGGGGAAGCATTTAATCTGAAAGATTTTATGATTTGAAAAATTAGGAATTATACTCAAATGTAGCCCAAAATGTATTTTGGATAACTTTGTTCAGTACCATTATTGATTATGGTCAGCAGAAGAGAAATAAATGGAGGATTTCCCATCCTCTGGATTCCCTTCTTACAAGGACAGATTATCACCAGTTACCAAATCCTTCAGGGGCTCAGGATTGTTTGCGCAGAGAGTTTGAGATTCAAATGCAACAAATAGTTGAGTTAAAGTATGTTCTGATGTGAACAGTGGTAAATTCCATGAAAGAATTGTTTCTAAAGTATCAGATTAATTTCTTAGTACATATTGCAGAACATAATTTATACTAATCAACATTAGTACCTCTCCCAGTTCGACATCTGGTTCTGACTTGCTTCCATCAACAGTATGTCATCTATCTCATCTTCAATCCTGAAAGGATGTTGGGAAATTGGTTCATCCTGCGGGCAGGAATAAGGGCTCATAAAGAGATGTGCGAGGCCTTCCTCAGCGGTTAATCGATCCATAGAGTTAAATGTCAAGATCTTTTCCAGGAAATCAATGGCTGTGGCAAGCAGATAATATTGGTTACTTTTACAAGCAAACATAATTGGCTGTCTCAACACAATTTCTCTCACTTCTATACTGATAAGCTTCTATACTGATAAGTGAAAAGCAGGACCTAACTTCAAGCAAGTCATGTTTACTCAGTATTTGAGTGTACATTGGTTAAATAAAAGTGCTCCAGTTATGTTCTTTCTGCTCAGTAGAGATGTTCTGTGGTGGATTTTCTGTATGATTTGTTTCGATCTGTGTGGCTCCCTGCATTGTGCATATGATACTTATTGGACAAATAGTGAATAAAGGGAATTTTACACTTCCAGAAACAGTTGGCCTTCATAATGCAGTTTTCATGTTTTCACGGTTCCCAATGAATTACATCTGAAGGATATCCAATGTTGGTATGCAACAAAAATTTTGCATTCCACAGGTACCAACAGCAGTGAAATATTGATCAGATAATCTGTTTTAACTCAGGCAGGGATATCAGGAATCCCTAATTCTTCCGTCTAGGTGGATCACTTATCTGAATAAGAGGAAGGGGCTCAGTTCAGTGTGTCTAACCGGTAGTGCAGTACTGCCTGTATTGAAGCATCACCCACTGAAACAGTGAAGGACGACTTAAACAAATATGGTCAGAAGTGAGAATGGTTGCCAATGTATTGCCAATCTACATTCTACTCGCAAAAAAGACCCTGAACTACCCGTTGCCTGCCATTCAATGCACCACCCTGCTCCCTGGCCAACATCTCTGTCTCTGGCTTGCTACAGTGTTCCAGTGAAGCCCAACGCCAGCTGGAGGAACAACACCTCATTTTCCGGTTGGGGACCCTCCAGCCCTCTGGACTCAATATTGAGTTCAATAATTTTAGGGCCTAAACTCTCCCCTGTTCCAGCCCCCCACCCCACACACCAGGCTTTGTTACCACATAGCCTGCCATTACACACCCCCTGTTGTTAGTCACTAACAGTCCCCATTAACAACTATTCACCCTCCCAGCCTCATCGTTAGCAACTCCTTTGTCTGTCCAACTGTCTTTCTCTCCCTTCAGGCTCTATCCTATCATTTACTCCCTACCTCACCCCCCTCCCTATTTTCTGCATATAAACTGACGTTTTCCCAGCCACTATCAGTTCTGAGGAAGGGTCACCAGACCTGAAACGTTAACTCTGTTTTCTCCTTCACAGATGCTGCCTGACCTGCTGAGCTTTTCCAGCAACTTTGTTGTTGTTCCTGATTTACAGCATCCGCAGTTCTTTTGGTTTTTATTTAATGTATTTACAATGTTCAGCACCATTCATGACTCTTCAGATACTGAAGCACTCCACATTCATATGCAGCTGGACAATTCTCAATAAGTGGTAAGTAACAATTCTGTTGAATGCCAATACCTTATCCATCAAGAGAGAAACTAACATTGTTCCCTTAACATTGAATTATATTGCCATTGCAAAACACTCCCATTATCAACATCCTAGGAACTATCATTGACAGAAAGTGAATGGGTCAAACCACATACTGACTGTGCTGACCACAGGTGGTCAAAGGCAAGGAATTCTGAAGTGAGTAATTCAGCTCCTAACTCCTCAAAACCTGTCCATGATCTACAAGGTACAAATTGGGAGTGTGATGGAATAATCCCCACTCACCTGGATGGATGCAGCTCCAACAATTCTCAAAAAACTTCACATCATTCAGGACAAAGTAACTCATTTGACTTGTGCACCATCCACTACCTTTAATATTTACTCCCTCTTCCACAGTGGCAACTCTATTGTAACTCATCAAAGGTCCTTTGACAGCATCTTTCAAACCCATGATCTCTCCAATCTAGAATGAAAAGGGCAGTGTATACTGCAAGTTCCTCCCAAGTTGCACAGCATCCTGATAAGGAACTATATCACAATTTCTACACTGTTATTGAGTCAAAAACCTGGAACTACCTCCCTAATGGCATTGTGGGTGTATCTACATAGCATGGACTGCAGTACTTCAAGAACACAGCTTATCTCCAGCATCTCAAGGGCCATGAGGGATGGGTAATCTGAGATCTCCTTCAGGACTGACAGTAGCTAGGAAAATGTCAGTGGGGATAGAGCCCAAAGACAGCGAAGAGCAGTTGGGCAGAAAAGGAATAAATAACAACCTGGTTAGGAGGGTGAATAGCCTAATAGTGACAAATAGTGACTAACTACCTATTGTTAGCCACTAACAGTCCCCATAAACCGCTATTCAACCTCCTAACCACATCATTATTGACTCCTTTTCTGTCCAACTGCTCTTAGATCTTTTTGGGCTCTATCCACAACTATCGTTTACTCCCTACCCCTAACCCCACCCAATCTTTTGCATATCAATGGACATTTTCCCAACTACCAACATTTTTGAGGAAGGGTCACGAGACCTGAAATGTTAATTCTGATTCCTCTTAACAGATGCTGCCAGACCTGCTGAGATTTTCCAGCAATTTCTATTCTTGTTTCCGATTTACAGCATCCACAGTTTTTTTTGGTTTTTAATAAATCTTCTGAGATTAAGCCAGTCTGTCATAGCTTGGTGACACATTTGAGCCTGTGATGAGTTTTCAACGTCGTACTCGTACCATCACCATTTCCACCCTGGCGACATCACTGAAATGTCAGTCTCAGCTCATCTCCTGCTGATACCCTCACCCACGTCAATGTTATCTTTTGATTTGATTATTCCAATGCACTCCTGGTTGGCCTTGTGCATTCTACCTTCCATAAATTTGAAATCATCCAAAACCGTGTTGGCTATATCTTAACACCCCACACAAGTCTCATTTCCCTATCAATCCTGTGCTTGCTGACCTACATTGGCTCCTGGTAAGCAAAGATTTGATTTAAAAATTCTCAAATGCTTTTGAATCACTCCATAGCCTTGCCCCTCCTTATCCACACAATCTCCTCCAAGCCCACAACCCTGTGAGATATCAGTACTCCTCTAACTCTGGCCTCTTGTTCATTATCAATTATAATTGCTCCACATCACGACTTCAATTGCCTGGGCCAAGCTCTGGAATATTCTCCCTACATCTGTCTGCCTCTACCTCATTTTCTTCCTTGAAAACTATCTCTTGCACCAAATGTTTCATCATGTTATTCAATATTCCCTTAAGTAGCTTTGGGAGATTTCATCATGTTAAATTCACTATATAATTATAAGTTATTGGCATAGAATCATAGAACGTCGTACCACAGCATAAGTTAATCAGGCTATCAATCTGGCACATACCTATGAAACTTCCTTGCTCGAGTACTTCACAACTCTTTGGAGCAGGAGACATTATACATACCTTCTGTGTAAAGAAGGATTTTCTAATGTCCCCTATCTGTCCTTCCTTCACTTAAAGTTTGTGCCTCCAGATGTAATCTTAACAACTTATAGAAATTATGTTCTGCAGTATCATTTATTTTAAAATGATACTTCTTCATCTTGAAAACCGCTATAAAATCACATCCTCCTCAGGTGCAATTTACAAAAAGACTAATTTTATCATCCTTCTTAATAACTAATCTCTCAGTCTATACTGCACCATTTGCTTTTAATGTTCTTCTGATAAATAATTGATGTTAAAGACTGACACCAATAGATTTTTGGGCATTAAAGGAATCAAGGCAAGAATATGAATGTCATGTCAAGAATTGTATTTAATTGTGAAACAAGCTCAAAGGGTTCATATAGCTGTTCCTGTTCCCATTCCTTATGTTCTAATCCAAAAGCAGCCTCATTAAGCTCCTTTTGACGTCACCTCCCTGCGTTTATACTCCTCGCCTGTCAATGCAAAACCGTGAATTCAAGTGCTTTTTGTATATCCTTTTAACTTGTGCTGGCACCTTTAATGACTGGTACATTTGTTCATATGAATAGATTCTCCTTCCCTATTTCCACTTCCAGTGTATCTCTGTCCACTATTCTTCACAGATGGCCCTTTTCAGACCCCACTCCGTATGAGCTAATTGGAGCCACTGTACTCTGGAAACTCCCTAACTTGGTCTATTCACTTCATCATCCTCTCCAGGAAATCTTTTCTTTCACCTTGCCTTGAACTCTCCTACAACTTCTTCCATCCTCCATTACAAGGTGTAGAGCTGGATGAACCCAGCAGGCCAGGCAGCATCAGAGGAGCAGAAAAGCTGAAGTTTCGGGTCTGGACCCTTCTTCAGTAATGGGGGAGGGGAAGAGGACTCTGAAATAAATAGAGAGGGGGGAGGCGATGATGGAAAGTGGATAGAGGAGCAGATAGGTGGAGAGAAGACGGACAGGTCAAGAAGACATATTGGAAGGAATTTTATGCCCCATATGACAACAGGCTGGGAGGCTGTAAAATTGAGTGTCATGCAGGAACATGACCTCCACAGGTCCTCAGATACTGTAGCAATCCATGTTCGAGTGTAACTGGATGGTTGGGCTGATATGTTGCAAGTAACTATTGGCGTCACACATGTACCAGGCATGTCCATCTCCAACAAAAGAAAATCCAATCATTGCCTCTCAATGACAAGACTGCCTAGCACACTAGCACAAAAGATAAAGCAGAATAATTTACAACAATCTTCAGCCAGAAGTGCAGAACAGATGATCTTGGATGGATCCATCCACCCATGCATTCTGTGCCAGTCTTCAGCCAATTCATTCCATTCTAGAAATGGTTGGAGGCACTGGATTCTTAAAGGCAACAGGCCTGGGCAACACTCCGGCAATGGTACTGAGGACTTGTGCTCTGGAATTTAACGCCACCCTAGCCAAGCTAAACCATATTGCTTTAGCACTGACATCTACCCAACAATGTAGAAAATTGCTGGGGTACAATTACTGTCCCATCAGTCTACTCCCAATCATCAGTAAGTGATGGAAGGGGTTATCAATAGTGCTATCAAACAGCATTTGCTCAGCAATAACCTGCCCACTAATACTCAGAGAGATGGGGAAGTGACAGTGACTGCCCTTACATCAAAGTTGCATTTGATCAAGTATGGGTATAAAAGAGTCCTAGCAAAACTTGAGTCACCAGAAATCAGGGGAAAATTTCTCCACCCATGGGAGCCATTCTAGTACAAAGGAAGATGATTATGCTTGATGGAGGTCTGTCATCTTAGCTCCAGGACATCTCTGCAGGAGTTCCTCAGGGTAGTGTCTTAGACCTGACCATCTTCAGCTGCTTTATCAATGACCTTTCCTTCATCATCAGGTCAGAAGCCGGCTGTTCACTGATGACTGCATAATGTTCAGCACCATTCACAACTCCTCTGGTGGTGAAGCTGTCCATGTCTAACCACAATGAGATCTAGACAACATCCAATTGGGCTGGCAAGTGAAAAGTAACATTCATGATACAGAAGTGCCACGTAATGACCATCTCTAACAAGAAATAATCTAACCTTGGTCCTTATTATTTAATGATATTGCATTGCTAAACTATCAAATCCTGGGGGTTACCACTGATGAGAAATTGAACTCAACAACCCATATAAATACAGTGTCTACAAGCTACAAGAGCTGGTCAGAGCATGGAAATCCTGTGGCAAGCACCTCACCTCCTGACTCTCTCAAGCCTGTCCACCAACTACAAGGCACAAGTCAGGAGTGTGAGGGAATACACTTAATTTGCCTGGATGACTACTTCTCCAACAACACCCAAGAAGCTTGACACCACATCCAGAATCATTCATTCTCTCTATGATCCATGTCCATTGACAGTAGTGTGTACCATCTACAAGATGCACTGTAACAACACATCAAGACTCTTTGGACTGCACCTTCCAAACTCCTGACCAGTACCATCCAGAAGGGCAAGCGTAGTACATACATGGGAACACCACCACCTGCAATCCAAGACACTTGATTTCCTGGCTTTGAATAATACTACTATTTCTTCAGTATCACTTGTTCAAATTCCTGGACCCACCTCCTAACTACACTGTGGATCTACCTACATGAAATGGACTGGAGTATTCAGCTACACTGCTGTGCTTTGTAGGCAGGACTAAAACATTCAGACCGACTAGATTTTACTGAAAGCAGTAGGAAGTGATATACAACCTACCATGCTGACAAGTTACTGCTACTGGTCTTACCACTGCTGGGTAAACGAAGTGTGTTCAGGAGAATTTTGTTGATTAGTATGTTTCCAGTTCAATAAGTAAGGAGCATTCACTGACCTGCTTCTATGGAACAAGGTGGCCCAATATCTGTCCCTCAGTCAATGCCAAAAGAGATGAAGTGGTAATTTATCTCATTGTGGTTTATAAGATCTTGCTGGGCACTATTATTAACTTACTGTATGTTACCTTATGAGGAAAGGTCAGAGAAATGCTTGCTAATACAGAACTTCAACTTCTAGTCTCCTTTTAACAATATTAAAGATTGGGTAGGCTGTACCAGAATCCATTGGTGTTGAGAAAAATCAGAGGTGACCTTATCGAAGCATATAAGATCCTGAGGAGACTTGACAGATGCTGAAAGAATGTTTCTTCTTGTCGGCAAGACTTGAACTAGAGGACACAGTTTAAACGTAAGGGTTCTCCCTATTAAGACAGAGATATGAAGGAACTATTTTCTCTCGAAGCGTTGTAAAGTTGTGGAACTCTTTCCCAGAAAGCAGAGGAGGCAGAACCATTCAATTTGTTTTTAAGACAGATAGTTTCTTGACCAACAAGGGATTCAATGGTTAATTGGGGGGAATGTGAAGTTCAGGGCACAACCAAATCAGCCATGATCTCATTGAAAATCAAAATAAGCTCCAGAGGCCACAGCTCCCAATTTGTATATTCGTATGTACTTCATATAACTTATAGGTGAATAAACTATAGTGACCTAACAGAGTGGTATGCACCTTATTTCAGAATGAATAAATGGAGAAAATTAGGAGAAAACAATGGGCATCAAATATAACACGGTGTACAGCTGGATGAACACAGCAGGCCAGGCAGCATCAGAGCAGCAGGAGAGCTGACATTTCGGGTCTGGACCCTTCGTCACACAACATCTTAATTGGAAATACATTCCTGTTTTTTCATCAATACTGGGTTAAAATTGTGGTACTCTATATAGACAGTACTTTGGTAGTATCTTTTCCACCTAGATCAGAGCAGCAGACAAAGGTTGTTCATCATTCCTTGTTCATTTTTGAAGAAGGGTCCAGACCCGAAACATCAGGTTTCCTGCTCCTCTGATGCTGCTTGGCCTGCTGTGTTCATCCAGCTCCACACCTTGTTATCTCAGATTCTCCAGCTTTGGCAGTTCCTACTATCTCTGGGCATCTAGTATGGTTTCTTGTGCATATCATAATTAGTTTCCTCTCTAGGTCACACAACATCTTGATTGGAAATACATTCCTGCTTTTTCATCAATGCTGGGTTAAAACTGTGGTACTCTGTATAGATAGCACTTTGGTAGTATCTTCTCCACCTGGATCAGAGCAGTAGATGAAGGGTTGTTCACCATTCCTTGTTCATCAAGGAAATTTAAAAATGGACAATAAATGCTGGTCTTCCCTGAGAAACCTACATCTACAGATGAAGACATTTTTAATAAAAAAGTTGTCTGTTAGTCCTGTTACACAATATCGCACACACAGCAACCATAAGACTACACATTTCTTAAGGATCTTTGCCTGCTTTTAAAAATGACCATTTTACCAACGAGTGTTGAAGAAAATGCCCAATTGTAACAATACTTACTGATTCCATTTAATTCAAGACTGCTACCTGTTTCCTTGCTTTCATCATGCATCAAAAGTGAACCCCTCGTGTATACAAAGCTAACAGTAACAAGATAAACCTGATACGAATCATCAATGTGAAACTAAGGATAAGCAGCCCCATTATATGAGGGATGGGAATTTTTCACTGCTAGTTAACCATTTTGAAACTGAAAACAGTCAGAGGAAAACATTTTTTTCATCATAATTGCTCCATCTTTTGTACCCTTTCATTTATTTCCCTTCTTGGTGCCCTGACTCCACCCTGTGAGTTTTATTTTTATTCATTCACAGGGTGAGGGCGTCGCTGACCAGGCAGCATTTATTGCCCATTCCTAATTGCCCAGTGGGCAGTTAAAAGTCAACCACATTGCTGTGGGTTTAGAGTCACATGTAGGCCAGAGCAGGTAAGGATGGCAGTTTCCTTCCCTAAACGACATTTGTGAACCAGATAGGTTTTTCCTGACAATCATTAGATTCTTAATCCCAAATTCAAATTTCACCATCTGCCATGGCAGTGTCCCCAGAATGCTATCTGGGTCTCTGGATTAACAGCCCACTGATAATACCACTAGGCCACTGTCTCTCCTATTGGTGCAATGACATAGAGTTTTGCCTGCTTGCTGTAGCTACAGTCAAGGCTCCGATTCTCTTTCTATCATGTGGTTGACCAGAACTCTCTCTGACTTCTACCATATATGGTGGAAGGATTTATAACCTTTCCTTGACCATCACATCTTGCAATAAGACTTAAGCAATAAGACCATAAGACACAGGAGCAAAATTAGGCCACTCAGTTAATTGAAATCTACTCCACCATTTGATCATGGTTGATATGTTTCTCAATCCTATCCTCTTGCCTTTTCCTGGAGCTTGGCTCAGAGGCAGGTGCCATAGCGACACAAGATCTCCTTCTCCAGGGTAACTGAGGTTGAGCAACAAATGCTGGCTTAGCCAGTGACTCCCACATCCCATGAATGAATAAAAGATGATACCAATGGTGCATTCATCTTGAAAGAGCATGGCAAAACCTGCAAAATATTCCCAGAATTTTCTATTTGTAAGGCAAAATACTCACTTAGCATTTGTCTTCCACCCATTCATTCATTCATTGTCTGACATTTCCTTTCTCCATCGCTATTTAGTCCCACCTTAATTTTAACTATGCTTTTACTTTATACATGTTTTGAACTAGTTTTTGTTTTATTTTCTGCTCCGTTCTACCCTCCAGTGTACTCAGTGTTTTGCCATACTTCTCCTGCTAAGAAGTCAGGTTTCTCGAGGATACAGTTTTTGTTGGCAAGAAACCCTGATGAGATGTAAAATGATACATGCCATTGCTGGATATTAAGACTACCACGATAGCAATGCTGTAATAAAAGTGAGGCAGCATTACTGACCACTGACATTCTCAAATCTCCACAAGTGCATATTAACATATGGATCTGGAGCATGAGTAGTCCATTCAGCCCTTTGAAGCTGCGCTGTCATTTAATAAAGTTATGGCTGATCTAATTGTGACCTCAAATCCACATTCCCACCAATGCTGATAATGGATAATGGTTCAACCACTACTTGACAAGAATCTATTGATGCACAGAGAGATCTGGATGTTCAGGTCCATTGTACTCTGAAGGTGGCAATGCAGGTCAATAGAGTGGCATACGGCATACGGCATGCTTTCATTCATCAGATGGGGTATTGAGTATAAGAGCTGGCGGGTCATGTTACAGTTGTATAAGACTTTGGTTCGACCACATTTGGAATACTGCGTACAGTTCTGGTCGCCACATTACCAAAAGGATGTGGATGTTTTGGAGAGGGTGCAGAGGAGGTTCACCAGGATGTTGCCTGGTATGGAGGGCGCTAGCTATGAAGAGAGGTTGAGTAGATTAGGATTATTTACATTAGAAAGACGGAGGTTGAGGGGGACCTGATTGACATCTACAAAATCATGAGACATATAGACAGGGTGGATACAAGAAGCTTTTTCCCAGAGTGGGGGACTCAATTACTAGGGGTCACGATTTCAGGGTGAGAGGGGAAATGTTTAAGAGAGATACACGGGGAAAGTTCTTTATGCAGAGGGTGGTGGGTGCCTGGAACACGCTGCCAGCAGAGGTGGTAGAGGCGGGCATGATAGCGTCATTTAAGATGTATCTAGACAGATACATGAATGGGCAGGGAACAGAGGTATACAGATCCTTGGAAAATAGGCAACAGGTTTAGATAGAGGATCTGGATCGGCGCAGGCTTGGAGGGACGAAGGGCCTGTTCCTGTGCTGTAATTTTCTTTGTTCTTTGTTCTTTACTTTAAAAATAGTCAAGAGCTCTGCTTCTGCCATATTTTCAGGAACAAAATTTTAAAGACTCTCGAAGAGAAAGATCTCCTAATCTCTGTTTAAAAGTGACTCCCAATTCTAGGATGTCCTACTAAAAAGAAATATCTTCTTTACACCTACTCTGTCAAGACAACTCAGCGTCCGATATTTTTCAGTCAAGTCACCTCTTACTCTTCCAAATTCCTTTAGATACAAGCCCAACCTATTCAACCTTGCTTCGTTAGACAAACCTCTCATTCCAGGTAATATTTTGTAAACCTTCACTGAACTGTCTCCAGCATTTACATCCTTCCTTAAATAGGGTGACCAATGCAATACACAGTACTTAGATGTAGTCTCACCAATGCTCACTATATAACGGAAGTATTATCTCCCTATTTTTATCCTTACAATAAATGATAACATTCTATTAGCTCTACTAATTGCTTGCTGGACCTGCACACTAACCTTCAGGCAGGAGGACATCCAAATCCCTTTGCATCTCAGGGCTCTGCAATCTCTCACCACTTAGATGAAATGCTTCTTTTCTATTTTTCCTGTCAAATGGACAATTTCACATTTTTCCACATTATATTCCCTTGCCACATCTCTGCCCACTCACTTCACAACCTCCTTACATCCTCTTTACAAAATACTTTCCTAAATACCTTTGTGGTGTCAGCAAATTTTGCAACCAAGTCTTCTGACCTTTCATCTTAATCATGTGAATAAACTGAAAAAAGGTGAGTTCTCAGCTTTGATCCTTGAGGCACACCCATTTATGCCTACTCTCTGCTTCCTGTTAGTCAGGCAAGCTTCTATCCATGCCAACATTCTACCCCTACATCCTGAGCTTTTACTTTCTACAATAAGCTTTGATGTGGCTCTTCATAAAATGCCTTCTGGAAATCTAAGTACTATACATCTTTCAGTTCCCCTTTATCCAAGCAAGTGTTACCTCTTCAAAGAAATCCAATAGATTGCCAAACATAAAAAGTTTCCCTTTACCACACCATGTTAACTCTGCCTGGTTACCTTGAATTTATCCAAATGCCCTGCTTTAACATCTTTAATAACAACTTCTAACATTTTCTCTATGACAGACGTTAAGCTAACTGGTTTGTAGTTAACAAGTTGTAGAGCTGGATGAACACAGCAGGTCAGGCAGCATCAGAGGAGCAAGAAAGCTGACGTTTCGGGTCTGGACCCTTCTTGCTCCTCGAGTGCTGCCTGGCGTGCTGTGTTCATCCAGCTCTACACCTTGTTATTTCAGACTCCAGCATCAGCAGTTCCTAGTATCACTGGCTTGTAGTTTCCTGCTTTTTGTCTTGCTTACTTTTTGAATAGAGGAATTATTCAATATCTACCAATCTAATAGGACAGACCACAAAATAAGGTAGTTTTGTAAAACTGAAACAAACACATCAACAACCTCCCAACCAGGACAATTTGAGACACTACGATGAAGTCCATCTGAATCCTGGCAGTTGCCAGCTGCAGCTCAAACAATTTACTCAGTACCACTGCCCTGCTGAATATGAGTTTCCAGAGTTTCTCTCTCCCTTCCATTTCCTGATTTATTGCTGCTTCTGGGATGTTACTTGCATTCTCTGTGGAGAAGACTACAGCAAAATATCTACTGTATTCAACCATCATCACCTTATTTTTCAATATTCATTCTCCAGTCTCACTTTCTGTAGACCAAAACTCTCTTGCTTAACCCTGTTGTTCTTTGAATATTTATAGAAACTCTTACTAATCTGTGTTAACATTCTGCTGCTTGCTGTCATATTAAAACATTTCCCTCATTAATTTTTTGGTCATTCTTTAATATTTTGATTATTCCATGTAATCTTTTGGATTGCCACGTGTCCTTGCACAGTCGTAAGCTTTTTCTTTTAGTCTGATATAGTTTAACATTCCAAGTTAAGCATAGAACATGGGTCCATCCCTTGGAACTTTTCTTACTAGCAGTGAGGTGGCAGCACTGTTAATCATTTAATTTGGCCACAGGCACGCAAGGTGATCTCAGCAGTGGATAAAGTCCACGGTCAGAAAATGCAGACATGATGGGCTGTAGGGCCTTTCTGTGCTGTTAAAACCTCTAAAATAAAACATTACAACGTATAAGCTAGCAGAGAAACCATTGTTCTTTTGCAGTTCTTCTCATAATGTAAATAGGAAAGATTCCAAAGCAGTAAGAAATCCCATTGCAGAATTGGTTTATGTACAAAGGAGGGAAAAGTGCACAATACTCTTTCCCCTTGTGGAAAGGCACTTGTCTTCTGAAGACATATCACACAGAAATCAAATATCGCACTCCTTTTCAAATGATGATTTACCTTCTGCATTTCCTTCAGGAAGTAGTGTGCTCAGTGGTTTAGTTACCTCCCATTTTGGGTTGATGTACGCTGGCATAACCCGGAGCAGCTCCTGCTTATCCTCCTCTCGGAGAACAGGAATTGTTTTCAGAATCAGCTGCATCTGTTCCAGTTCATGAGCACCTGGCAAAAAAAGAAATATGGAGAGAGGAAATCACACCATTTAAAATTAATTCACGTATTCTTTGTCGCAGTACAAGTGTCGTTCAAAATTTAAAACATAAATAACCGGATCCATTAACTGTTAGGATATGTTAGAGTATATATTAGGGAAATATTGGACTGCGGCCAGGAATGCTCACAATGTGAGGTTCACCTTGACAATGAGGGGTGGAAAAAAGAGGCCATGTTGGTTTACCTCAGGTTTTCTGGCAATGCAGCCAGGCACCCCTACTTGCTTTGACCTACATGCAGCTCTCCTCCCACAACATGAATTTAACTGCTCATGTCTTCTGAAGTGATCTAGAAAGTCATTCAGTTATAAACAATAACTGCAGAACAGAATCAAAACACAAAGAGCTGCCAGACCCATTAACAAGCCAAAGGCATCACAGCAACATAAGATTCAGACATCCCAAGCTCAGTTATCCCATATGGTCCTATTTTTCTAACAAATGGTCACCAAACTGGAACAGCCTTAGTGCACACAATTATACACTAAGAATAATATTTATCAACCAATCTTCCGGGCTATTTTATCATAAACCCTGGTGTGTCCAGCAGAATAGCTGAGAGTGACTTTGGGAATCCTTGCAGACCCTATGGAATCTCATGGCTCCAAGTGTAAGAAGGTCAGGAAATTCTTCTGCTGATTACCATCAACTAGCCCTCAATCAAGTGGCAAATTAGTCATCTCTTCATTTTGAGCGCCCTTTCGTCAAAAAACTGTGAACACAGAATACACAGAATTGTGGGAATCTTCAACATTCACCATTTGCTGAGTAAGCAGAGTCCCAAAGCTCATAGCACCATGCTGGACTGAGCCAGTGTCAGCTGACGAAGGAACCAACACAAGGGCATTCTGCCTGGTTTCAATCACAGCAAGGTATTTCTTACTGACTCAGTGGTCCACAATAACATCTGTGGTTGTGATAACTACCCTGTACTTGTGAAGTCTTATTTTTAAGGTGCGGGAACTCTCCATTTATATAGTGCATTAAATCATATATATATAAGCAGATCCAGCAGCCCAAAGGTGGGCATATATAAATGGAGAGTTTCCTCACCTTAAAAATAAGACTTCACAAGTACAGGGTTGTTATCCCATCCACAGATGCTATTGTGGACCACTGAGACAGTGAGAAATATCTTGCTGAGATTGAGACCAGGCAGAATGCCCTTGTGTTGGTTCCTTCGTCAGCTGACACTGGGTCAGTCCAGCCTGGTGCTATGACCTTCAGGACTCTGCTTACTCAGCAAGAGGTGGGCTTACCGATTTCGGTGCATGTTGAAGATTTCCATCTTCTCTGTGTATTCGTTTTGTCTTTTTTCACTTTATTTTGATTGTTGCTCATGAAATAGTAATTCTATCCAGCATTGCAAGACAACATTTTATAAATGGTAAATACATGAATAGGAACTTTCTTACCAGCAAACAACATCTTCCCAGTCAGCATTTCTGTAAATATACAGCCTGCAGCCCACATGTCAATAGCTTTGGTGTAGTTGTTCGGAGACAGAAGGAGGCGAGGAGATCGATACCATTTGGTTACTAAACCTTCAGAAAGATGACCCTGGACAACGAGAAGTGCGAAAACACAATATTGACCAACACAAACAATTTCCACATTGGTTTGGTTTTAAAGACAAAGTTCTGTGAAACAATTTTGTTGCTTAAGGTACTAAGGGTATCATTATCACAAATCTATAGCATGAAATTGGCAACAAAATTGGCAAATATTCCCATTTTTCTTCAAAGTGAGGGCCAGGCATAATGCACAGGATGCCTTGACCATCATCCACTAAAAAGTGTGCAGGATCTTCTGCCGATCAGGGAGCTAAGTGGTCACCCAATGTGGTTTTTGGCGAATCGCTTTCTGCGACAGTAATTTCCCATCCTGCCTGAAACTGTCTGACACTGTGAGTAGCAATGCCACCTCAGAGGCTGAGGCCACTGTTTGAATTATAATGTTGAAGTCCTCAAGCAATGGGCAAGGTGGTGACTTTTCAGAGGCAGGGTGGTTGAAGAACACGGTGAAAGCATGTTGAAGACGTCTGGTAGCAAAGTGACTCTCAGGTGCTCTAATCTGGCTCCATTGCATCAAGCAATTACTGCTTTTGGGCTTTCGACATCCATTCTCAACTGTATGGCACTACAATTTATGCACAGGCCTCTTTTCAGCCCTATCACTGACACCTTGCTCCTTATTAACTCCGAGAACTTCTTCCTGAGTTATTGACGCATAGACTCAGATATTTACAGTACAAAAGGAGGCCATTCCCCCATCATTTCTATGCCAGCCAACAAAGATCTGACTAAACTAATCCCATTTTACAGCTTTTGGTCTATAGCCCTGGAGGTAATGACAATACAAGTGTATATCCAAATTTGGTTTAAATATTTCAAGAGTTTCTGTCTCAACCAGTCTTTCAGGGTCCCACTACCCTTTGGATGATAATGTTTCTTCTCCACTCTAGCTTTCCAACTCTTACCTTAAATCTATGGTCCCTGGTTATTGACCCCTCCATTGATGGAAAAAGAACCTTCCTATCTTCCTAGTCTACCTATGCCTCTCAATCTTACACACCTCTAACAGGGCTCCCTCTTATGCTTTGCTTCTCCAAAGAAAATAACCCTAGCCTATCCAATCTCTCCTCATAGCTCAGACCCTCCAGTACAGGCAACATTCTGATAAATCTCATGTGCATCCTCTCGAGTAGCATAATGTGGTGGCCAGAGTTGCCCTCAGTACTCCAGTTGTGACATAATCATAGTTTTATACAGTGCCTACCTAACCACCTTGCTCTTGTATCCTATGCATCAACTAATAAAGGCAAGCCCGTATGCCTGTTTGATCACCTGGTTATTTTCCCTGCTTCTTTCAGGGACCAGTGGATATGCACACCAAGGTCCCAGTATTTCCAGCGTAGTACCATTGATAGTGTAATCCCTTATTCTCATTACATCATACTTTCCAAGTTGAATTCTATTTACCACTGGTCTGTTTGTCTGTCCAGTCCATTGATATCCTCCTGCTAACTTCCTCACTATTTATCAAAGCTGTTTGAGGCTAGGGTCCTGTGGCACAGGGTTACTGTCCCTGACTCTGTGTCAGAAGGTCCAAGTTCAAGTTTCGTCTAGACTGGATATGAGTCATAGCTGCGCGCACTGATCCAAACCCCAGATGCTCCTTCCCCTTCTACTTCTGCCTGATTGAAAAGATTACCCTTCCCTCATTACTAACAACTCCTCTACTTTTATTTATCTTGGTCACCGTTACAGTTACAAACTCACAGGCCGCTTTCCCTCTTAAGCTGTGCAGCCGCTCTGAGGATCCTCTGAGATTCTGTGCACCAAAACATTTGAAAATATTAGAGGGTGTGCTACTTGCATGCAACAGTCTTGTCTGTACGGTGTAATTATTGAGCTGCAATAAGATGGATGACTGCAGTGAATTCCCCATTGTAAAGGTCACATAATTAAGAAAAAAAATCTATGGGATGGGGGCATCGCTGGCTGGGCAAGCATTTTTGCCCATTTCTAGATGTCCCTCCGCAGGTAGTGGTAAGCTGCCTTCTTGAACCACTGCAGTCCATTTGGTGTAAGTAGACCGACAATGCCATTATAGAGAAAGTTCCTGAATTTGACTCAGTGACAGTGAAGAAAATGCGATATATTTCCAAGTCAGAATGGTGAGTGGCTTGTAGAGGAACTTGCAGGTGGTGGTGTTCCCATATACCTGCTGCCCTTGTCCTTCTGGTGGTAGTGGTCAGGAGTTTGGAAAGTGCTGTCTAAACAGTCATGGAGAATTTCTGCAGTGCATCTTGTAGGTAATACACTGCTGCTACCAAATTTTGGAGGAAGAGGATGTTTGTGGATGTGCAGCCAAACAAGCGGCTGCTTCATTGTGAATGGTGTCAAGCTTCTTGAGTGTTGTTGGAGCTCCACCCATCCAGGCAAGAGGAAAGTATTCTATCACAATCCTGATTTGTGTCTTGTAGATGGTAACAGGCTTTTTTGGGAACTCAGGAGATGAGTTACTTGCTGCAGGATTCCTAACTCTGACCTGCTCTGGTAGCCACTGTATTTATATAGCTGGTCCAATTCAGTTTCTGGTCAATGATAACCCGCAGGATGTTTATCTGGGGTACATAGTAACAGTAATGTAATTGAATATGAAGAAGCAATAATTAAATTGTCCCTTATTCGAGATGGTCATTGCCTGGGACCTTGTGTAGTGTAAAAGTTATTTTCCACTTGTCAGCCCAGACCAACATATTGTCTAGGTCTTGGTAGAATTAGGCATGGACTGCTTCGGAAAAGTCCCAAGTGGTGCTGAACAGTGTTACCTCTAATTTTCTTACTGGCTGCATGGCCTCCAAGATCTAATTGTGCTGTAACAATTCTGTGATCCTGCTGTATATCTATCACTTGATAAAATAACATTGCTGGTTCCTGCCCAAAAACCTTCCCTCTATTGTATAGTTATTTTCATAAAGTATTAAATAGATTTATTTTCCCAGCTGTTTCTCATGGTGTCCTCCTTCTTCTTGCAGAAATTGTGATTTGTGTAGCACTTGTTGGCTGATGTGTCAAATCCCCAGTTGATGAGCAGTCGAACAGATATTCACTCACCATGATTTCAGAAGCCTGGTTAACTGGATCAGGCTGGCCACAATGCACAATCAACGTGAAAGCATTTCATGAAAATCCACCTCTGTTACCCTCCAGAAACCTCAATCCCCTTTAGGAATACTGAAATCATGCAATGCAACATTAACAGCTTCACTTTTATTTTATCAATTAAATTTATATAATTAAGGAGGTTTTTATTGAAGCCAACAGAAATTATTATGGAAGACAGCCCCAGTCCCTTTCCAGCGCCACATTTATTGACTCTAGCCTCCAGCGTCTGCAGTTCTTACCCTCTCCATGCTCCAGTTCCAGAAAATAAAACTCATCAAAAACCTATTTTCTCTTTTTGAAAGGTCAGCTAGGCTAGGCCAGGCCCTGGGTCTCATTTGCACCAGGATTAGGAAGATGCATGCCAACAACCTCGCCAAATCGAGATTCAGTGTAGGTTTCGACATTGAATAAAGGCTGTAGTGGCCAGTAACATACTTTAAATCTGTTGCTTGCTGTCAGATCAGCTGTTGGAAAATTGAAACCCCATGGATCACTACTGCAACCAAACATAAATGATTTTCTGAATCTACCCTATTAAAACATATTCAGCCAGGTGTTGAGAAACAGAATATGTTGCTGAGTCTTTCATACCTACAAGCTTTTATTTAGAGGTACACAATGCACTTCCAAGTTATTAAAACCCTTTTTCACCTAGTGTATATTAGAAACAATTTATAATCAAATAGTTTGGAATATGTAACTACATATGACTTGAACCAGACCTTCTGGCCCAGAGGTAAAGTCACTACCCACTGCTTGTCAAGACCCTCTGCTCCTATATATATGATATATTTTTCAACAGAATTGGTGAGTCTCCCATTAATATCCATCACTTTAATCAACATTTAATTGATGTATAATTTCCAACCCCACTACTTGTAATGGTGTGACTTCCAGAAAATCTTGTGTGAAAAGGTGACCCCGACTTATAGCCAAAAATTGCTACTGAAGTCAAACTTGCTCCATTGCCAACCTACTTGATAAGAGTCATATATTAGCACACCATTGAACTTGGCTGTTGAGCTCCTCACGTCTGTGTACGTCAATACATTGTGTCAAGGCTAACACCTCACTAGTGTGACTTGTATTCCTGCTTACCTTGCCCTCTGATATAATATCATGTTATCAAGAAGGAACAGTAGATACACAGTCCAGTTCAAACTTAAAATAGTTGAGTTTGCAGAGCAGGCAAATAATTGTACAGTAGCTAGAGAATTCAAGTTATACAAAAAGAATGTTAGCGATGGGAGGAAGCTCTCCTCACAGCTTAGGTAGGGTCCTAAGAATAAATATATAAACAGAAGGAAGCCTAGTATGTGGCCGTAGCTGGAGGATGAAGTTACACAGTGCACCAATGAGAATCACTATGACTTTCAGTTTCCCGAGGATCTATGTGAATCTTCTTTCTGAAACAAGCAAGAAAATTACACATTGCACTTTCAATTCTAGCCTGCACAGTGTACGAGGTTTACAGATGCTTGATGGAGAAAGACATTTACCAAGGAAGGCAGCATATAATCATCTATCTGCATGGATTGTAGAGGCCAGGGGTGAAATCAGAACAAGACTGTCACTCATTCATTCAAGAAATGTGTGGGATATCAATGCACTTGATGGCATTGGGTATGGTTATTTGGGGAATGATGATGATGTGATTGCTGATGAAAACGACACAGATAATCCACACAATGATACCATTCAAGAAGATTGTGACATGTTATTTGGCTTTGAAGATGAGGACGAAAGTGATTTTAAAGGATTTTAACATATGTTCACTGCAGCCTATGCTGTTTCTGTATTGTGGGGAAAAAAGTGAAAATATATGGCTAAATCTGTATGGTGTTTGATGGATTTGATAAGTTTAATGTTCAGAAATTAATGTCTATCTCCATGGATGTTATTATTTACTAATAAATAGAAAATGAATGTTAAAAATACCTTTGGCTTGTGTTGCACCACATTGACAGGAACAGTTATAACTTGGCAACTCTACGACAGCAGGACAACTGGAATGGACAGATTTCAACATTTCTCCTGTAAATATCGACCACCTAACTTTCAACTAAAAATTTTATCTTAGAAATTCGACTTTTACATGAATATACGCAATGATTCTCATTTCAATCCTTTGTTGTTAATTTTGTCAGCAGCTTCAACATTCAAAACGAATACTTCCAGGTATTTGGGGCTCAAATTTCCTGAGCAATTTAGCAGCAAATATTCACAGAATTTACAGTCTGCAAGTGCTCTTATAACTGATGGATGTGGAAACAGAGTCTTTGATATTTTTAAGACACAGGCAGATAGATTCTTGATAAATAAGGGGTGCACTGCTCTTGGGGGTAGGCAGGAATGTGGAGTAATCAAATCTACCAAGATCTGATTAAATGGTGGAACAGGCTCAAGGGGCCAAATCCTGCTCCTTATTTGTATGTTCATATCTTTATAAAAATGTTTCATTAAAGGGCAACTTCTCCACTTGTAAGATAACTGTAGTTTTTTTTAATGAAATAATTGAAGTTGATGCCAAAGAATTGGAAACATAATAAACATCATCTGTTACGGATTGAAAAGATATAATATGGACGATTCCCATTTTACCCACCTCTAAACTGACTGAAGGCAAATGAGTTTTAAAAGGAAAGGCATTTTAACTCCATCAGTGCTGTAATGTTTGTGAACAGAAAACTGTTTTCTTGAAATATTACAGGTACCTCCAATTCCTTTTTTGTTCACTAAGGAAGGAAATGAAGTTAAGGAAGATGACTTCACAGTGGTTTATTGTGTGCAGTAGCCAACTTCTTTTATTCCACTCCAGTCAAGGCACAAGTGAAGTACTGCAGTGAAATCTGGTTAAGTTCCTCAAGCATAAAATTCAAATGTATTATGATCGCTGCTACCCAAGAGCTCCTTTATTTTGAGATAATTCACTAATTCTACGTCATTACACAGTAACAGGTCTAGTTCAGGAGCAATTTACTGCAGATGCTGGAATCTGCACTGAAAACAACAAATGCTAGAAATCACAGCGGGGCAGGCAGCATCCATGGAGAGACAGCAAGCTAACGTTTCAAGTCTAGATGACTCTGATGAACAGTCATCTGGACTCAAACCATTAGTTCGCTCTTTCTCCACGAATGCTGCCTGACCTGCTGTGATTTCCAGCACTTGATGTTTACACGAGGTCTAGTATAGCCTGCAATAACACAGTGTACAGCTGGAAGAACACAGCAGGCCAGGCAGCATCAGAGGAGCAGGAAAGCTGACGTGTTGAGTTGGGACCCTTCTTCAGCAATGGGTCCTGACCTGAAATGTCAGCTTTCCTGCTCTTCTGATGCTGCCTGGCCTGCTTTGTCCTTCCACACTGTTATCTCTGACTCCAGCATCAGCAGTTCTTACTGTCTCCTAGTATAGCCTGCTTTCTGATTGACTGGAGAATACAGTGTTTTAAGAAACTATCCCAAAAACATTGTATAATCACCTCATTGGGGCTACATTTGCCCATCCATATTGTCCAGTTGGTACATAGATTGAAATTCCCCATGATTGCTGACACACCTCTACAACAAGTTCCTATTATTTCTTCCTTGACACCCGACCTTACTATACTGTTACTGTCCAGAGGCCTGTATAACTCTCCCACAAATGACTTCTTGCCTTTATCGTTTCTTAACTCTACTAAAACCGCTTCTGCATCTTGTATGTAGAACTTGGCTCATCCCTTTCTATTACACTAATGCTGCAATTAATTACAGCATCACATTTTCCAAGCTGCCTGTCCTTCCCAAATGTCAATTACCATTCAAATTGAGGCCCCCAATCTCTGTGATCCAGCTGCCACGTCTCTGTGATGGCATTCAGATATTTCTTTTCTAACTTCAATTTACACTATCAGTTCACAGAGGGGGAGGTGGTGGCCTAGCGGTTTGATCACTGGACTCTTATTCCAGACACCTAGGTAGTGTTCTGGAGACCTGCCATGGCAGATGGTGGAATTTGAATTCAATAAAAATCTGGAATTGAGATAAGCATGAGTCCATTGTCAACTGTCAGGAAAAAAAACCATCTGATTCACTAACGTCCTTGAAGGAAGGAAACTACCATTCTTACATGGTCTGACCTACATGTGACTCCAGACCCACAACAACGTGGTTGAGTCTTGAATGCCCTCAGGGCACTTAGGGATGGGCAATAAATGCTGGCGAGCCAGCAACACCCACATCCCGTGAATGAATTACACAAAGATCGGTTGTGAATGCTACATGCATTCAGATACAAGTTTTATTTTGTTCATTTATTGGTTTTGTAATCTCTAGCATTATCGGTTGATTGCTGTTCACATTGTACTTTCCCATAGAAATTCCTTTCTCTGTTTCCATGACTAAACTCTTTGATTTGTTACATCTTCTCAAATCTGATCTCTTGCCTCTGCTCTCAGTTTAAATCCTTTCTACTACACTAATTATACAGTTCACTAGAATACTGTCCCAGCACAGTTGAGTTGTAAACCATCCCAAAGGTTCAGTTTCCACTTTCCCCATCACTGGTACGAGTGCCCCTTGCTTCCACATCAGTCAAAGCAGAAAGACATAACAAGCATATATAAAGATAATGACTTGGATTGCAAAACATTCCTACAAACCCCTCCCCTCAGCGTTCTCATTTCTTAAGTGTGTGCAATTGCTGATGAGATTTGAGATCAGGTCATTACACTTGAACTACACTGGAGCCAAATAGCTCCTACCTGCTCAAACCAGTTTTCTCTAACAGCACAGCCCTGACTGTGTCACAGCTTTTGTGAAATACAATAAAAATCAGTTACTGATAAAGTTAGATCTCCCTTGTCATTCTCACAATATAAGGATCAAAAGCACCATTAGTGTTTTAAAAGCAGTACTGAAAAGCCAAAAAATGATAATAGTAATTGTGTTGAAGAAACAAGAAATTAATAATACCTATTCCTCCCAAGGCTCAATGTAATGTAGAAAATTATATCTTTGAAACTCAGCAATGTTCTCGTGAGAGACAGGTCTTGGCAAAATGAACAACATGAAAGCTGGTCCACACTGCATCATTTTCTATTATATTTTTCATCCACTGTTGGCTTTTATCCAGCTCGTCAATGTCAGCTCAAATACTATCATCATACATGCCCTGTCTCATTTTCTTCTCTTCACTCACTTGCCTGACACAATCTCCTTTAATCAAAGTTAATTGGAGCCCTGCTGCATGTTGTGATGGAACTGTTTAAAAACGGTTGCCAATCTCCTCAATCACCTAATGACCTTGAGATCAGAGCACACAATTGCACCGGGCGAGTGCACTGGTAGGGTCGATAACTAACTGAACTGGCTTTGGCAAGAATAGCTTATTAACATAATTATAGTGTCTACATGTTTACCAAATGAGCAGAGTTACACAACAGCAGATGGGTAGAAAGAATGTATTTGGCCTCTTAAAGAGTTGTTGCTTTTTTTTTATGATTTTGTTCTATGCTGAGTCATTGTACCTGAATTATTCAGTCAGTGGAACACATTGTTGCTCACAGACCAGGGATAACATTGAGACAGGATTCTCGCTAGTGAGTGGCGAGAGGCATTTATTAACATCCTCATTATTACACCTTGTCTCGCTTCATTTCTATATAGTTTCCCATTCTCCCACCCTCTGGATAGAAACCAGACAGCGACAATTCCCCACATGAAGATCAGATCAGATACCAGGTGACTCCAGCTCACTGCTTACTTCTCTGGCGCTCCATCTTGGACACCAGGCACCAACATCTCAGGATACACGCTATGGGCAGCTGCTTCACACACCTCTCATCCAATAGGACCTCACAGTCCCCATTGACAAAGCAAGGTACCAATTCCCCTCAGTCTGACATGTCTGAGGCAATTCATAGGAGCGAAGTACTTGACCAATCGCATGGCTGGGCTTCAAAAATGCTGCCATTGCCTGGAATCCTGCAAGATCCTGGCAGTGGACAGTAGTTCTGTCTGTGATGAGTGGGAGAATATGGTGAGCAGAGTTCCCTAGGGGTGTGGTGTGTAAATAATGAGTTGAGTTTGGAAGATAGTGCGAGTAAACCCACCAAGATCTGTGGAGAGAAACCTTCCATGAAACTTGCCAAAATTGACAATTGATTTCTGGTAAAATTCAGCCTATTTATCCAGCTTTAAGTACTGAGATAGACCTGAACCAGCTTTGCGGGCCAGCCTGAGAATTCTGACTGATATTGGCTGTTTTATTCTTCTCAGGTTAGCAATGTGGAAAGCATTGGTCCTCGAAGCTTAAGAGAAAGAAGGAACATTAAATGCCTGTCATCTCCAGGAAAGTAAAAGTTGTCCATGTGGCTGAGAGAATCTGTAAATGTTGTGTACTTGGATTTCCAAAAAGCATTTGATAAGGTGCCACAGCAAAGTTTGCCATGCATGATGTAAGGGTAGAAATTATCATGGATAAAGAATTGGTTAGCTAACAGGAAGCAGAGTGTACAGATAACTGGGTCATTTCTCGGTTGGCAAATTGTAATTAGTGGATCGTTGAGGGATCAGGGGACTTAACTACTGATAATCTTTATTTAGATGGAAGGATTGAGCGTATGTCAGCTAAATTTGGGGACGGCACAAAGATAGGCTAGAAAGTAGTGAGGAGGACAAAAAGAAGTTTACAAAGTTGTGAAGTAAGTGGGCAAAAGAATTGGTCATTTGGAAAAATGTGAACTCGTGAAGACATGCAATTTAAGTGGAGAAAGATTGCAAAACTCAGTAGTACAGAGGGATCTGGGGTCCTGGTATATTAATCACAAGAATTTAGTCTGCATGTGCAACATGTAATTAAGAAAACAAGTGGAATGTTGTTTATTGAAAGGGGAATGGAACGTACTAGTGGAGACATTTTGCATACTATTTGTACAGGACATTGGAGAGACCACATCTACAGCACTGTGTACAGTTTCAGTCGCTTTACTTGAGAAAGGATATGACAGTATCAGATGCAGTTCAGACAATGTTGAGTTGACGGTTTCCTGGGATGAAAGATGTTATCCTATGACAAAAAGATTGGACTAATTATGCCTGTAACTGTTGGAAAAATGAGAGATGATCTCAGTTAAACAAGTAAGATCCTGAATGGGCATTGACAAGATGGATGCTGAGAGGATGTTTCCCCTTGTGGAAAAGACTGGAATTAGGAATCACAGGTTACAAACAAAGGATCTCCCCTTTAAGATGGAGATAAGGAGATTTTTTTTTTTCCTCATAAGATTGTTAGAAAATTAATCTTCTTCCCCAGAGAGCAGCTGAGCCAGGGTCATTGAATATTTTTCAGGCTGAGTTAGATTGCTGAATAATGGGAGAATCAAAGGATGTGGGGTTAGACAGGAAAGTAGAGTTGAAGACATAATTTCTTTTATTTATTCATTCATGGGATAAGGGCGTCACTGGTTCAGTCAGAATTTATTGCCCATCCCTAATTGCCTAGAGGGCAACCACATTGCTGTGGGTTTGGAGTCACGTGTAGGCCAGAACATGTAAGGATGGTAGTTTTCTTCCCTAAAGGACATTACTGAACCAGACGGGTTTTCCTGACAATTGACAATGGATTTGTGGATTAGACTCTTAATTCCTATTTAATTCCTTATTGAATTCAAATTCCACCATCTGCCATGGCAGGATTTGAACCTGAGCCCCCATTATCTGGGTCTCTGGATTAACAGTCCAGCGATAATATCATTAGGCCATCACCTCCCCCTTATGTATTTTCACATTGATCTCATTGCTTTCTTTTATCGAACATCCCAAAGTCCATTCTGGTCTTTGGAGCAGATTGAAGGATTCCTGCCTTATTGCCATACTGCAACAAGAAAATGTTCCTTGTACGATCCTATTGCATGGGGAGCTAACCTTATAATTCAGGAAAGATGGAACAGAGGATGCAATCCTCCAATCACCAATCCTCATTTCAAGGGGTATGTTTGGAAGCGTTCCTTGAAATCTTCCCTAGCACACCATCCAGAAGTTTCAATGGAACTTCTCTAGCTCATAGTAGTGTGGAGTTTATGAAAAACTTTACAGCCAAAGGTACTGATTAAGCTCAGAAAATCCCCAGTAACTTCATTGGGAGCAGAAGAAAACAATGACAGCCTCTCTTTTAGATATTCCCAGGCCTCTTTTCCAAATTTGGAATACGGTGTGCTGCTCTGATTTTCAGAGCTGCAGCTAGGGTTGTACAGGTAAGATGATGGTACAGTGGTAATGTCACTGGATTAGTGATCCAGAACTCAAGGTTAATATTCTGGAGACGTAGGTTTCTGTGATAACAAAGTGTGGAGCTGGATGAACACAGCAGGCCAAGCAGCATCATAGGAGCAGGAAAGCTTGACGTTTCGAGCCTAGACCCTTCATCAGAAATGGGGGAGGGGAAGAGGATTCTGAAATAAATAGGGAGAGAGGGGGAGGCGGATAAAAGATGGATAGAGGAGAAGATAGGTGGAGAGGAGACAGACAAGTCAAAGAGGCGGGGATGCAGCCAGTAAAGGTGTGTGTAGGTGGGGAGGTAGGGAAGAGATAGGTCAGTCCAGGGAGGACAGACAGGTCAAGGGGGCGGGATGAGGTTAGTAGATAGGAGATGGGGGTGGGGCTTGAGGTGGGAGGAGGGGATAGGTGAGAGGAAGAACAGGTTAGGGAGGTGGGGACGAGCTGGGCTGGTTTTGGGATGCAGTTGGGGGAGGGGAGATTTTGAAGCTTGTGAAATCCACATTGATACCATTGGGCTGCAGGGTTCCCAGGCTGAATATGATTTGCTGTTCCTGCAGCCTTCGGGTGGCATCATTGTGGCACTGCAGGAGGCCCAGGATGGACATGTCGTCTGAGGAATGGGAGGGGAAGTTGAAATGGTTCGCGACTGGAAGGTGCAATTGTTTGTTGCAAACTGAGCGCAAGTGTTCTGCAAAGTGGTCCCCAAGCTTCCGCTTGGTTTCCCCGATGTAGAGGAGGCCACAACAGGTACAGCGGATGCAGTATACATCTTGTATACATACAGTATACATGCAGTATATCATTTTGGTGTCGGGCGGCAGTTCGAAGCAGGAAGAGCGGCAGCGAGCACCAGAGGCCTGACGGGAAGGTAAGACGGTTTAAAAACTTACCTCGAACGGCGAGTGGTTTTTTCCTCACCGGGAGCGGCGGGAGACGGAGCGGAGGTGACGTTGGAGACCAGGAGGTTGTGAGGAAGGTAAGGAATTAGTATATATTTGGGCAGCAGCTAAACCCGAGATGCTACATGTGTAGCATCTCCCTCCCACCCTCCTCCTCGAACCAGAAGAAAAGGACTCTGCAAGGTAAGGTTTTTTTTTTAAAATATATTTAAGTGCATTGTTTGGTATTAGTTAGTTGAGTCAGAGCTAAGGCTTACAATGGCAGGGGACCTCAGACCCGTGGCATGTGCCTCTTGCTTGATGTGGGAGACCAGGGACGTGACTGACGTCCCTGACTGTTACACTTGCAGGAAGTGTGGCCAGCTGCAGCTCTTGTTTGACCGCATGACGGCTTTGGAGTTGCGGGTGGACTCACTGTGGAGCATCCGTGATGCTGAGAAGGTCGTAGATAGCACGTTTAGTGAATTGGTCACACCGCAGATTAGGATTGCTGAGGGAGACAGTGAATGGGTGACCAGAAGGCAGAGAAAGAGCAGGAAGGCAGTGCAGGTGTCCCCTGCGGTCATCTCCCTCCAAAACAGGTATACCGTTTTGGATACTGTTGGGGGAGATGGCTCACCAGGGGAGGGCAGCAGTTGCCCGGATCATGGCACCATGGCGGGCACTGCTGTTCAGAAGGGCGGGAAAAAGACTCATAGGGCCATAGTCATAGGGGATTCTGTTGTAAGGGGAGTAGATAGGCGGTTCTGTGGCCGAAAACGGGACTCCCGGATGGTATGTTGCCTCCCAGGTGCTCGGGTCAGGGATGTCGCCGATCGGCTACAGAGCATTCTGAAAAGGGAGGGTGAACAGCCAGTTGTTGTGGTGCATATAGGCACCAATGATATAGGTAAAAAACAAGATGAGGTCCTGAAAGCAGAATTCAGGGAGGTAGGAGAGAAGTTAAAGAGGAGGACCTCAAAGGTAGTGATCTCAGGGTTGCTACTAGTGCCACATGCTAGCCAGGGTAGAAATGAAAGAATAGGCAGGATGAACACATGGCTTGAGGGATGGTGTAGGAGGGAGGGGTTCAGATTTGTGGGACACTGGGACCAGTTCTGGGGAAGGTGGGACTATTACAAATTGGATGGTCTACACCTGAACCAGACTGGAACGAGTGTCCTAGGAGGAGTTTTTGCTAGGGCTGTTGGGGAGGGTTTAAACTAATGTGGCAGGGGTCTGGGAACCAGAGGAGAAGACTAGTAGACAGTGAGGTGGAAACTAGAGACTGTAAGGATCATGAAGTTAGCATTACCAAGGGGAAGAGTAGGCAGAGAGCAGATGAACGCAAAGGAACTGGTGGTCTGAAGTGCATATACTTTAATGCAAGGAGTATAGTGGGTAAGGCAGACGAACTTAGGTCTTGGATTAGTGCCTGGGAGTATGACGTTATTGCGATCACAGAGACTTGGTTGAAGGAAGGGGATGATTGGCAACTAAATGTCCCAGGATATAGATGCTTCAGACAGGACAGGGAGGGAAGTAAAAGGCGGGGAGGAGTTGCATTGCTGGTCAGGGATGATATCACGGCTGTGCTAAAGGAGGGCACTATGGAGGGCTTGAGCAGTGAGGCATTATGGGTAGAGCTGAGAAATAAGAAGGGTGCAGTTACATTGTTGGCGCTGTACTACAGGCCTCCCAACAGTGAGCGTGAGGTAGAAGAACAAATAGGTCGACAGATTATGGAAAGATGTAGAGGTAACAGGGTGGTGGTGATGGGGGATTTTAATTTTCCCAACATTGACTGGGATACACTTAGTGTCAGAGGTCTGGATGGGGCAGAATTTGTAAGGAGCATCCAGGAAAGTTTTCTAGAGCAGTATGTCAATAGTCCAACTAGGGAAGGGGCCATATTGGACCTAGTGTTGGGGAATGAGCCAGGCCAGGTGGTAGAAGTTGCAGTGGGGGATTTCTTTGGGAATAGTGACCACAATTCTGTAAGTTTTAGAATACTCGTAGACAAAGATGAGAGTGGTCCTAAGGGAAGAATACTAAACTGGGCCAAGGCCAATTATATCAAAATTCGACAGGAGCTAGGAAATGTGGATTGGGGACAGCTATTTGAAGGGAAGTCCACATTTGATATGTGGGAGGCTTTCAAAGATAGGTTGAAGATAGTGCAGGATAGGCATATCCCTTTGAAAACAAGGGATAGGAAAGGAAAGATTCGTGAACCGTGGATGACAGGAGAAATCGTGCGACTAGCCAAGAGGAAAAGGGAAGCGTACATAAGGTCCAGGCAGCGAAGAACAGAACGGTCCTTGGAGGAATATCGGGAGAGTAGGACCAATCTTAAACGAGGAATCAAGCGGGCTAAAAGGGGTCATGAAATAACTTTAGCGAACAGAATTAAGGAGAATCCCAAGGCCTTTTATTCATATATAAGAAGCAGGAGGGTAACTAGAGAAAGGGTTGGTCCACTAAAGGATAAGGAAGGAAGGTTTTGTGTTGAACCTGAGAAAATGGGTGAGATTCTCAATGATTACTTTGCATCAGTGTTCACTGAGGAGAGGGACATGATGAATGTTGAGATTAGAGATAGAAGTTTGTTTACTCTGGATCACGTTGACATAAGGAGGGAAGATGTGTTGGGTAGGCTCAAGGATATTAAGGTGGACAAATCCCCAGGACCGGATGGGATCTATCCCAGGATGCTGAGGGAGGCGAGAGAGGAAATAGCTGGGGCCCTGACAGATATCTTTGTAGCATCCTTAAACACAGGTGAAGTGCCGGAGGACTGGAGAGTTGCTAATGTTGTCCCCCTGTACAAGAAGGGTAGTAGAGATATTCCAGGTAACTACAGACCAGTAAGCCTGACGTCAGTGGTGGGAAAGTTTTTGGAGAAGGTACTGAGGGATAGAATCTATTTATATTTGGAAAAGAATGGGCTTATCAGTGATAGGCAACATGGTTTTGTGCAGGGGAGATCATGCCTTACTAACGTAATAAAGTTCTTTGAGGAAGTGACCAAGTTGATAGATGAAGGAAGGGCTGTAGATGTCATCTACATGGACTTTAGTAAGGCGTTTGATAAGGCTCCCCATTGTAAACTAATGGAGAAAGTGAAGTCACATGGTGTGCAGGGTGTTCTAACTAGGTGGATAAAGAACTGGTTGAGCAACAGGAGACAGAGAGTCGTAGTTGAAGGGAGTTTCTCGAAATGGAGAAAGGTGACCAGTGGTGTTCCACAGGGATCAGTGCTGGGGCCACTGTTGTTTGTGATTTACATAAATGATCTGGAAGAGGGCATAAGTGGTCTGATCAGTAAGTTTGCAGATGACACGAAGATTGGGGGAGTAGCAGAAAGCATAGGGGATTGTCAAAGAATACAGGAGAATATAGATAGACTGGAGAGTTGGGTGGAGAAGTGGCAGATGGAGTTCAATCCGGGCAAGTGTGAGGTGATGCATTTTGGGAGGTCTAATTCGAGAGCGAACTATACTGTAAACGGAAGAGCCTTGGGAAAAGTTGATGAGCAGAGAGATCTGGGAGTTCAGGTCCATTGTACCCTGAAGGTGGCTGGATAGAGTGGTCAAGAAGGCATATGGTATGCTTGCCTTCATCGGACGGGGTATTGAGTATAGGAGCTGGCAGATGATGTTAAAATTGTACAAGACTTTGGTTCGGCCGCATTTAGAATACTGTGTACAGTTCTGGTCGCCACATTACCAAAAGGATGTGGAAGCTTTGGAGAGGGTACAGAGAAGGTTTACGAGGATGTTGCCTGGTGTGGAAGGTGCTAGCTATGAAGAGAGGTTGAGTAGGTTAGGATTGTTTTCATTAGAAAAAAGGAGATTGAGGGGGGACCTGATTGAGGTCTTCAAAATCATGAAGGATATAGACAGGGTTGATAGAGATAAGCTTTTTCCCAGGGTGAGGGATTCAATAACGAGGGGTCACGCGTTCAAGGTGAGAGGAGAAAAGTTTAAGGGGGATACATGCGGAAAGTACTTTACACAGAGGGTGGTAGGTGCCTGGAACGCGTTGCCAGCAGAGGTAGTAGAGGCAGGCACGGTAGATTCATTTAAGGTGCGTCTGGACAGATGCATGAGTAGGTGGGAAGCAGAGGGATACAGATCCTTAGGAATTGGGCGATAGGTTTAGACAGTGGATTTGGATCGCACAGGCTTGGAGGGCCGAAGGGCCTGTTCCTGGGCTGTAAGTTTTCTTTGTTCTTTTTTCTATTGGCGGATGTGCAGTTGAACATCTGCTTGATGTAGAAAGTCTTCTTGGGGCCTGGGATTGGGGTGAGGGAGGAGGTGTGGGGGCAGGTGTAGCACTTCCTGCGGTTGCAGGGAAAAGTGCCGGGTGTGGTGGGGCTGGGGGTGAGTGTGGAGCAGACAAGGGAGTCACGGAGAGAGTGGTCCCTCCGGAAAGCAGACAAGGGTGCCAAGGGAAAAATGTCTTTGGTGGTGGGGTCGGACCACTTCACCAACACCTTCCAACCCCACCTTAAGTTCACCTGGACCATCTCTAACACCTCTCTCTCCTTCCTGGACCTCAAGACAAGTGTGAGGAGGGAAAAATGTCTTTGGTGGTGGGGTCGGATTGCAGATGGCGGAAGTGTCGGAGGATGATGTGTTGGATCCGGAGGTTGGTGAGATGGTACGTGAGGACAAGGGGGATTCTTTTTTAGTTGTTATTGCGGGGACGGGGTGTGAGGGATGAGTTGCGGGAAATGCAGGAGACACGGTCAAGGGCATTCTTGACTACTGAGGGAGGGGGGAAGTTGCGGTCCTTGAAGAATGAGGACATCTGAGATGTACGGGAGTGGAATGCCTCATCCTGGGTGCAGATGCGGCAGAGGCGAAGGAATTGGGAATAGGGGACGGCATTTTTGCAGGAAGGTGGGTGGGAGGAGGTGTATTCCAGGTAGCTGTGGGAGTCGGTGGGCTTGAAATGGATATCGGTTTCTAGGTGGTTACCTGAGATGGAGACAGGGAGGTCCAGGAAGGAGAGAGAGGTGTTAGAGATGGTCCAGGTGAACTTAAGGTTGGGATGGAAGGTGTTGGTGAAGTGGTCCGACCCCACCATCAAAGACATTTTCCCCTCCCCACCCTTGTCTGCTTTCCGGAGGGACCACTCTCTCTGTGACTCCCTTGTCCGCTCCACACTCCCCTCCTGCAACCACAGGAAGTGCTACACCTGCCCCCACAACTCCTCCCTCACCCCAATCCCAGGCCCCAAGAAGACTTTCTACATCAAGCAGATGTTCACCTGCACATCTGCCAATGTGGTATACTGCATCCGCTGTACCCGTTGTGGCCTCCTCTACATCGGGGAAACCAAGTGGAATCTTGGGGACCGCTTTGCAGAACACCTGCGCTCAGTTTGCAACAAACAACTGCACCTCCCAGTCGCGAACCATTTCAACTTCCCCTCCCATTCCTCAGACGACATGTCCATCCTGGGCCTCCTGCAGTGCCACAATGATGCCACCCGAAGGCTGCAGGAACAGCAAATCATATTCAGCCTGGGAACCCTGCAGCCCAATGGTATCAATGTGGATGTCACAAGCTTCAAAATCTCCCCTCCCCCAACTGCATCCCAAAACCAGCCCAGCTCGTCCCCGCCTCCCTAACCTGTTCTTCCTCTCACCTATCCCCTCCTCCCACCTCAAGCCGCACCCCCATCTTCCATTTACTAACCTCATCCAGCCCCCTTGACCTGTCCGTCCTCCCTGGACTGACCTATCTCCTCCCTACCTCCCCACCTACACATACCTTTACTGGCTCCATCCACGCCTCTTTGTCTTGTCTGCCTCCTCTCCACCTATCCTTTCCTCTATCCATCTTCTATCCGCCCCCCAACTCTCCCTATTTATTTCAGAACCCTCTTCCCCTCCCCCATTTCTGATGAAGGGTTTAGGCCCGAAACGTCAAGCTTTCCTGCTCCTATGATGCTGCTTGGCCTGCTGTGTTCATCCATCTTCACACCTTGTTATCTCGGATTCTCCAGCATCTGCAGTACCTGTTATCTCTGATAGGTTTCTGTGATGCTATGGCAGATGGTAATATTTGAATTCAATAAAATCCAGAATTAAAAAAAAGACAATCTAATTTTTTATCTGCATTCACAAAATGTGAATGCTACTGGTTAGGTCAGCATTTAGTGCCCATCCCTATTTGCCCAGAGGGCAGTTAAGAATCAACCACATTGTTATGGGTTTGGAATCACATGTAGGCCAGGTAAATTGGCAGTTTCCTTCCCTAAAGGACATTAGTGTAACAGATGGGTTTTTACAATAACCATTAGGCATTATGTGGTTGCCATTAGACAAGATTTTTATTCCAGATTTCATTGGATCCAAAATTCACCATCTATTATGGTAGCATTCAAATCCACAACCCCAGAGTATTGCCTGGAGCGCTGGATTGCTGGTCTAGTGACATTATCACTACTCCACAACCATCTCCCTAATGGAGACCCTTGTGAAAAGAAAGAAAATTTTGACTTCCCTACCAATGCCGCAGAATTTGAAAAACACATTAAAATGCATTGACCTGGCTATAAAGTCTCATTCACTTGAGATTATGGACTTAGCCGCTTGCTTTATCAAACTAGTGTAGGTTGATAAATGATAGACTTGACCTTCAGTCTCTTCCTTCAGTGGTTGTGGCCATTTTCATTTTAGCAATAAGGCACACACCCAAGCACATTAGTGCCAGGCAGGTATTGCATCAATCCTACACTTTTAAAATAAAAAACATAATTTGCACAAAGTGGAAACTTTCTAACACTGGCATGGGTACAACAGTGCTGCAGAAAACTTCTACATCGATGTGCAGTAGTCGGATGAGTGTAAAGATAAAGCTTTAAGTTTCCCACAATGCTGATTTCCCAATCCCTACTCCATCACTGTGGGAAATAAATTGTGAAGGAACATTTTCTCTGTCTTCTTTGGGAGAAGCCCATTACCAACTGTCTGGTTAGGGAGATAGGTGCAAATCACCAGGTGGAGTGAACTTCAGAGAGAAGACCCTTATTCTTTAGATATGGAATAACAGATATACCTCCAGCCCTCAGAGTCATGAGACTGGCTTGAACAAAGGTTGCTGTTACAAAATTGTATCGGCTATAAATACCTCCTCATTGTCACTGACATTGTCACTCCCGTAAATAGAAAGCGTATCTGATTTTTATAGGCATTGACTCATACTGCTCTCTATCTACTCAATGCAAAATGAAGTGGTAATATGATATTACCATGCCCTTGTGATTACATTACCATGCCCTTGTAATTATACTTTGATTTTACACAAATGCTTTGATAGAATGGGTCCTGACAAGAATCAATAAGATGCTTTATTTCACAGTGAACATATAGAATGCTTCCATGACCATCTTGTTTAATTCAAATTGTACAACAAATTTGCATGATAAAAAATAAAGAACATGCCACTTTTTTATTCATTCATGGGATGACAGCTTTGCTGGCTAGGCCAGCATTTATTGCCCTTCCCTGACTGCCAGAGGGCAGTTAAGAGTCAATCACATTGCTGTGGGTCTGGAGTCCCATGTAGACCAGGTAAGGATAGCAGTTTCCTTCCCTGAAGGGCATTAGTGAACCCGGTGGGTTTTTCCGACAATAAATTCATGGTCGTCATTAGACTCTTAATTCCAGATTTTTATTGAACCCGGGTCTGAGTCTCTGCATTAACAGCCTAGCGATAATATTACTTAACTTTCATCTCCCCTAATATACTATACAACAAATGGATATTTAGCATCATATTTGATAAATTAATTGAACAATCTCTAGCACAATTAATTATAACTTGATACCTCCAACATTTTTTTGGGACACTGGACACTCAGAATTCGGTCATGGCAAACTCAGACAGAAGTTGCTGGAAAAGCTTAGCAGGTCTGGCAGCATCTGTGAAGAGAAAACCAGAGTTAACGTTTCAGGTCCGGTGACCCTTTCTGTTCTGAGGAAGGGTCACTGGACCTGAAATGTTAACTCTGGTTTTCTCTTAACAGATGCTGCCAGACCTGCTGAGCTTTACCAGCAACTTCTGTTTTTGTTCCTGATTTACAGCATCCGCAGTTCTTTTGGTTTTTATGACAAACTCAGGCATTACAGTCTTTATATCCATGTGTAAATACCTTGCAACTTCTCAGCAAAAGTATACAACCCTTCCCTTATCTCTAACAATAAAACCGTTCAGGCTCACTGTGAACCTTACTGCAGAATAGGTCATAGTCTCATATTTGCAACAGTAAAGGTTGCTGCAAGTCCTTTTTGTCTTACAAGTGACCCCTATCCAACTAAAGTTGTCCTTCACCATACAAACAGAGGACATCAATCACAAATTGATGCATCTCAGGGCATAGATGTGGCACAGCTGACACTTCATTTCATGTACCTGTGCATATCCTACATCTGTGGGCATGTGAGTACTAAGCTACACAGCTTACTGGTCCTTAGCCACATCCCTCACACGTTTTCCCAACGCCCAGTGTAGCTCAGCATATTATCATTGTTCAATGTGGCACCATCACATACAGAAAAGCCTTTGGATGCTTCAAAGCATTTTATTCATCAACATCAAAAGTGAACAATAACCAAACAAACAGAATCTGCAATAACAAGCATGGGGCTGGATGAACACAGCAGGTCAA
>JAHRHZ010000248.1:24290492-24352570 GCA_024137785.1 Ginglymostoma cirratum | reverse complement strand
CTTGGGGCCTGGGATTGGGGTGAGGGAGGAGGTGTGGGGGCAGGTGTAGCACTTCCTGCGGTTACAAGGAAAAGTGCCGGGTGTGGTGGGGCTGGAGGGGAGTGTGGAGCGGACAAAACCAGCCCAGCTCATCTCCACCTCCCTAACCGGTTTTTCCTCTCACCCCAAGCCACACCCCCATCTCCTATCTGCTAACATCATCCCGCCCCCTTGACCTGTCCGTCCTCCCTGGACTGACCTATCTCCTCCCTACCCCCCTACCTACACTCACCTTTACTGGCTCCATCCCCGCCTCTTCGACTTGTCTGCCTCCTCTCCACCTGTCCTCTCCTCTATCCATCTTCTATCCGCCTCCCCCTCTCTCCCTATTTATTTCAGAACCCTCTTCCCCTCCCCCATTTCTGATGAAGGGTTTAGGCCCGAAACGTCGAGTTTTCCTGCTCCTATGATGCTGCTTGACCTGCTGTGCTCATCCAGCCCCATGCTTGTTATCTCTGTTCTGGGTCCTCTTCTATTTGTGATTTTTGTAAATGATTTGGATGAAGGAGTGGAAGGGTGGATTAGCAAGTTCGCGGACGATATGACGTTGGGTCGAGTTGTGGACAGTGCGGAGGGCTGTTCTGGGTTACAAAAGGACATTGAAAGGATGTAGAGCTGGGCTGGGAAGTGGCAGATGGAGTTTAACCCAAAAATGTGAGGTGATTCATTTTGGAAGGTCAAATTTGAAAGCAGAATACAGGGTTAATGGAAAGATTCTTGGCAGTGTGGAGGAGCAGAGGGATCTTAGGGTTCATGTCCACAGTTCCCTGAAAGCTGCCACCCAGGTGGATAAAGTTGTTAAGAAGGCATATGATGTGTCAGCTTTCATTAACAGAGGGATTGAGTTCAAGAGCCGTGAAGTTATGCTTCAGTATACAAAAGCCTGGTTCAGCCACATCTGGAGTATTGTGTCCAGATCTGGTCACCTCATTACAGGAAAGATGTGGAAGCATTGCAAAAGGTGCAGAGGAGATTTACCAGGATGTTGGCTGGAATGGAGGGAAGGTGTTATGAAGAAAGGTTGAGAGAGCTAGGGCTTTTCTCTTTAGAACGACGAAGGATGAGAGGTGACTTGACAGAGGTGTACAAAATGATCAGAGGTATAGATAGAGTGGACAGCCAGAGACTTTTTCCTAGGGTGGAGGTAGCTATTACGAGGGGGCATAGTTTTAAAGTGAGTGGAGGTAGACACAGGGGAGACGTCAGAGGTAGGTTTTTTACTCAGTGGTCAGGACATGGAATGCATTGCCGGAGAGGATAGTGGAGTTGGCCTCATCAGGCGCAATTAAGCAGCTATTAGACAGGCATATGGATGAAAGTATAAGGCAGGGATGGAGGTTAGATAGATTAGGGTAGAAGTTCGGCACAACATCGTGGGCCAAAGGGCCTGTACTGTTCTATGTTCTACGTTCCATAGTACTTTAACATTGGACCTTATTGTGATTAATGCAGCACCAGCCATGTCACAAAGTGGAATATTGTAAGTGCTGCATGAGTCTCAGACTTTGTCCTACAAATATCACATCACCCAAGAAAGCCATCACTGCCTATTCGAGGAAAATAGAATAAGAATAGTTGGTGCTTGTTTTTGACTGGTGCAGATTAGATGGGCCTAAGGGTCTTTTTCTGTGCTATAGACCTCTATCACTCTGTCAGCATGTCAGAGAATACTTACAGTTAAAGGTGAGAGAGAATCAGTTTCTTGCCCCATGTAATCTTAAATTATCTCTGTGCTTCATAGAAGTCCTACGGTGAGGAAACAGGCCCTTTGGCCCAACAAGTCCATAGAGCATCCCACCCAGACCCATCCCTGAACACTACAGGTGATTTAGCATGGCCAATCCACCTAGTCTGCACATCTTTGGACTGTGGGAGGAAACCAGAGCACCCAGAGGAAACCCATGCAGACATGAGGAGAATGTGCAAACTCCACACAAACAGTTGCCCAAGGGTAGAATTGAACCTGGGTCCCTGGTACTGTGAGGCAGCAGTGCTAACTACTGAGCCACCGTACCGCCTGTAAAGTAGCTGATTTGAACTTATTCATGACAGCCTTTACTGTCCATGAAAAATGTCTTAGATGATTAAAAGAAGCAGTCTTGTTAAAATGGAATACTGCAAGAAGATAACAGTTTGACAACAGGTTAATCACCAATCATCTGCCAGATGGACATGAACTCATCCATTGAATGTTTAAATTGAGAATAAAGCCCCCTTTATAAAATAAATACAAAATACTAGAAATGCTGGAGATTTGAATTAAAAACAGGAAGTGTCAGAGAAACTCAAGAAGATCTGTGGAGAGAGAAACAGTGTTAAAATCTCAAATCCGATGTGACTTTGTCAGAACTGTAAGGGGCTGGAAAAGTAGGGTTTTTTAACACTGTTGACAACTGAGGAGGAGAAGCAAATAGATGTGCCCCCAAGCATCTATTGGCTAATCAAAATGAAGGATACATATCAAGGTCAGAAGTTATTGAACACAATATTGAGCATGAAGACAGTAAAGTGCCTAAGCTGAAAATTAGGTGCCATTCATCCAGCTGCATTGGGCTTCAAACAGCAGACCTAGGGCAGAAATGTTAACATGAGAGCAAGATGGTTTATTGAAATGGCAAAAAAACTGGAAGATTGGTATCACTGTTGCAGATAGAGCAGGGATGTTGTGTAAAGCATTTGGTTGTGCCGATGTAGATGAGACTGCACTGTGAGCAGTGAGTACAACAGATGCAATTGAAAGGAGCACAAATAAAAACTGCTTCACCTGAATGGTGTGTGTGGGGTCTTGGACAAAGAAGAAGGAGGAAGTGAAAGGGCAACTGTTGGGTACTTCTGTGATTTCATGTAAAGGCACCACGGGAGAATAAAGAGGTGTTGGAGTAACAGAGGAGTGGACCAAATCGTTGTGGAGGGAATGGTCCCTTTGGGATGCTGACAAGGACAGGGGACAGCGTGTCTGGTGTGACCTTTTTTTAATGTGGTTATTGCTTTTGCATCTTCACACTCTTCGCTTGGAAAATGGAATGAGACTCAGAAACTGATGAAAGTTCTCATGGACTTTGATGTGAATACTGCTTTGCCTGGGATTCCATTGGAGGCAGCTTGAGCCCAGCATCCAGTGGCCTGGGATTCCTTTGTGCGGCTTATGTGACGTCTTCTTTCCTGGGATTGGCGACGACAGGGGTCCTTGGAGCAGCTTCAGGATTCTGCAGAGTCTTGCAGCCTGAGATTCCAGCAGCCTGGTGCAGAAAGCCTGTTTCAGTGGTGGCTTCCAGGCCAGTATTCCACTGGTCCTGTGTGGTGGTGTTGCAGCAGCACTGTCTTTTCTGAACCCAGGAGCTGGGTTTTTCTCATCTATGCCTTCCGTTACTAATATAAGGGTCATGGTATGGCAACTTAAACACTTCTCACTGTGTTTTTATTTGTAAAAAGTATAAGTGACAATAAATGACAATTCTATTCCATTCCTCCCAGTATACACCAGTGAATAAGGTGGTTAGTCCCAGCCTTTCCGATGAGGAGGGAATCACCTACGCATATTAGATACAAGTATCATACTGGATATCAAGGCAGAATTCAAGGCTTGAACTCTCACACAATTCCATGACACTGTCTGGAAATGAGTTCATATCCTACACCTTCAGCCTACAGATGAAAATGCAGCTCTTAAGTCGTAAAAGATTGTAACTAAAACAATACAAAATTGAACAAATAACAAGCATTCACCTAATGAAATACAAACAGAACTGTCAGCTTTACACTTCACACAGGTCGTCTGTAAACTACTTCAAGTTAAACACCAACATGTGGTGACCATGTAAAGCTCCTCCTTGCTACTGATGTTGCACTGCAGGAACAATCTACTGAAAATATTGCTGAGTAAGGAGCACCACAGGGCCACTCTATTTCCCATGACACAGGTAGATATTTTACTGGGGAGAAAAATCTTCCACTGTATTCTAAATATGCCCCATTAAAGAGAGACAACATTGTTGCTTCCCTTAATATCTCCTTTTCTCGAACTTACACTGTAGACTCACAAGCAGCCTCCATATTGGAGCATTCCCCAAAGAATCAAAATGTGAAACATGTGAGGCATTGCTGATACACCCTCTGTAACTCAGAAGTCATAGTGATATCTAATGTGGGTTGTGATAGTTAATTAGTTAAGAACTCTATTTGACATCATTTCTTGGTGATATTTGTTTGGTATAGTTGATTATATGAATAATTCTTAGCTGGTGAAGAGGCAGAAACTCATTTAAATATATGCAACCCATGAAGCTTCTCAGTCAGCACGTTTCATTCCACTCAGTGAGTAATTAATAAGTGGACATGTCTATACAATGTACTTTTAGCAAGTAATATGATGCACTGTGTTGATTCAATCTGTCTTTGTCTGTTTCACATCCTTGTATAGGCGCTGCACTGAATGATTTATAAAACGTACTGCAGGACACAGTGTGAGTTCTTATTATATCCAATGCCTTGATGAAAAATTATTATGCCACGGCACATCGAATACTCTCTTACAAGTTCAGTCACGTTTTATTGCAATACTCATTTATTTGTCCCTTTAATGGAGGTTATAGTTACTGTCTTACAAGATACAAAGATTTAATTGTTATTATTTTCTTTGCTATAATGTGAACATAAAGAAATGTGGAATGACCAGAAATCAACAAGTCAGGGAAGATGGTTCTGAAAGGTTAATATTTTAGCAGAATAAGAACATGGATCGCTGTGTGTGTGTGTGTGTGTGTGTGTGTGTGTGTGTGTATGTATGTACGTGCGCGTTTGTGTACAATTCACAGGTGTGTGATAATGTGACAGAGCAGATTTCATCCTTCAGAAGAGATTGTACAGAACTCATCTCACTGAAAGAAAAACTGAATACGTGTTGTAAAGCACTTAGGCAAGTGGTTCTTCTAAATTATTGCACAAGTTGACAATGATTCCAGTGATCTATCAGGTTAACACCCCAGACTGTGTCCATTCCGTCTCATAATAAACTCCATCTAACCCAGAATAAAGTGGGCCTCAACTTCACAGTAAATTATCCCTAAGGCAACAGTGTTCAGAATAGATCGATTTTTATCTCATCTTCCCTTTACCCTTGACCTGTGGTGGAAATATAAACATTATCCTGAGTTTTTGGGCAAATTTCTGAGAAAAAGGAAGTAATTTTTAAAAACTGAAAATGCACAGCGTATGATTCAGCATCTGAAACCTGGCTGTTCTTTGCTTTTAGATTCTGATGGAAGAAGAATGAATCACTTGTAAAGCACCCATTTCGCATTTCTCAGCAAGTCTATCCAGGCTTGGGCTGACAAGTGATAACAAGGTGTGGAGCTGGATGAACACAGCAGGCCATGCAGCATCATAGGAGCAAGGAAGCTTGACGTTTCGGGCCTAGACCCTTCATCAACATTTGTGCCACACAAATGCCAGGTAATGACCACGTCCAATAACAGATAATTAAACGATTGCCCTTTGATATTCGATGGCGTCACCATCACTGAATCCACTGGCTTTTGTGGTCAGTTGCAAAGTGGCAACATTTGCCACCGACATCAAATAAATCTCCACACAAACCTATAGCGTGACCTTCTGGTGGCAAGAACCTTGTTTCCTTTGAGGGTGGATTCTCTCTTGGCCCGGGGTTGGAGTGAGGGGTTCAGCCATGCACGTTAGAGTGGGTGATTAAAGCAGACAGTTGTGGTGTGACCTACAGTGACCGCATCACAAAAAGTCTATGAAGTAAGCTGCAGGAGGAAGAAGGTATTGGAAAAAAATCACATATTTAAAATGGCATTAGAAAATTACACTTTTGGTCAACATAATTGGTTTGATTAAAAGCGTAAACATTTTTAAAAGTACAATAATTTGTTCATATAAAGCATTTTAAAAGTGATATTTTATGTTTGATAGTTAATTCTAAAAAAGTATTAGTTTCAGTTTTTTAAAAAACTTAAACAGATTTTCAGCAGTGAACAAAGAAATCCATTTCAAAGTTTAAATTTCCTGGGCCTCCTCAATATATTCTTGAATTGAAAGAAGGCCCTTTATGTCTGGTATAAAATTCTAGATTAAAATAAAATTGGATAAATAGATAAAATTCTATATAAAATTCTACAGTATAATTAAATCAGAATGAATAGGCAACTATTCCAAATTCACAAAGATTTCATACTTGCTGTGTAAAGTACTGAACCCTTCTGGGGAATATTTGCTGGTGCACCACAACTTTCGGATTAGCGCACTATAGTAATGCATTTTAAATGCTGCTCCACCATTCTGTAGCACTACTTCATGCTGCAGAATCCTGGCTAATATCTGCATCTCAACTCCTCGCTTTAATTGAGATTGACCCTTATTCACTCTTTTCCTTTTTAAATGCTGACTTTTCCTACTTGCCCTCACATATGTCAAGTTTTATGTTTTATTTCTCACAGGCAATGTAAAAATGACTTCTTCACTTAACTGACTTGTTAATACAGTCAAATAGAAGCAAAGTGGTAACCAATTTAAGCCGCAAATCTCAATTGTAGATTCAGTTGTAAAATTCTGTATCTTTTCTGCTCAGTCTAACAAAGATATTCTCAAAATGCACCGACAGGATGAAATTTAAGTAAAGAAATGGAGTTGTGTTGCCAAAATAAAGATTGGATCATTTACTACAAAAAAGATTTGCCAAGTTACAGAAAGTCAAGTGTGATATTTCTTGTGCGAGTGGTATGCTTTATTCCAATTTCCTAATAACTCACCTGGAATAATATTTATACTGTACAATACCATTGCAAGCAGTTTCAGCTTTACACAAATGTGAAATCTGTTATATAAGTTTGATGCAAAATTCCTCAAACACAAACTTAGACAAACAGGATGTATAGTTTTGATATAGGGATCTGGTGTGACTTCAGGTTCACACCATAAAAGGCTTGTAATCAGTTTAGGAGAATATTTTGGAACATCGTAAATCATTGCCATCGACATTATCTTACATATATAACACATCCTTACATAAAATGTTCAGCTCAACCAGTTGATGCCAGTGTTCATATTCCACTCAAAATCTATCATTGTAACCATTTACTAACACTTCTCCCTCAATTGTTTGGTACTTTCCCCATATATGTATCTATATTGCTTACTTCAACCATTCCCTACGGTAGTGAGTTTCACATTCTTTTCCTTACTCTTTCATGGGATATTCTGGCCATTACCCATTGCCCTTGAATTGAGTAGCTTGTTGGGGCCATTTCAGAGGGCAGCGAAGACTCAATTATATTGCTGTGGGTCTGGAGTCGCATGGAGGCCAGACCAGGTAAGGATGGCAGATTTCCTTCCCTAAAGACGTTAGTGAACCAGATGGGTTTTTACAAACAATCAATGATATTGTTACAGTAACATTTACCCTCCCTGGTGAGAACAGGAAATAAATCGATGAGTTGGCCCTGGAGAGATAATTGCCCCCTTCTTGCCACCTCACCCATTAAGGTCACTTAATGGCCTCATCTCACCATTGGCTTAATTACCTGCCTTCCCAGCAGGTAGGACAGGTAGGTAGTTTGCCAAACCAAGTGAACCTGTGGGTTGAAAGTGGCAGGGGTTCCAAATGTATCAATCTGGGTGCAATCGGAGGTACAGGTGAGGAGCGAGGAGGTGGCCTCTGAAAGACACCCTTCCGCCCTTGCCTCCAACCCCATCCCCCTGACACTCCTCTCCCCATAACTGCACCCTGTGACAAGAAGTACCCATGAGGTGCTGAAGCTGCTAGCCTCTGATTGGTAGACAGCATCTGGTCAGCTGGGCCACCAGTGCCAAAGTCTATGATAGGTCAAGAAACTCACCCACGTTTGCAAGACAGCTTGTAAAGAGCTATTTGATGCATGATAAGTCTAGTTTTCTTGGGGTGGGGGGGTGATGTGTCAATCACCACCTAACACACTCAGCTCATGCTTTAAATTCAGGAAAGATTTACAAGGATTTTGCCACGGTTGGAGGGTTTGAGCTATAGGGAGAGGCTAAATAGGCTGAGGCTATTGTCCCTGGGGCGTTGGATGCTGAGGGGTGACCTTATAGAGGTTTATAAAATCATGAGGAGCATGGATAGGGTGAATAGAAAAGGACTTTTCCCCAGGGTGGAGGGCATAGGTTTAAGATGACCAAGGAAAGATTTAAAAAGGACCCAAGGGGCAACTTTTTCATACAGAGGGTGGTGCACGTATGGAATGAGCTGCCAGAGGAAGTGGTGAAGGCTGGTACAATTACAACATTTAAAAGGCATCTGGATGGGTATTTGAATAGGAAGGGTTTACAGGCATACGGGCCAGACTGGCAAATGGGACTGGATTAATTTAGGATATCTGGTCGGCATGGACAAGTTGAATCAAAAGAACTGTTTCTGTGCTGTACAACTCTATGAGTCTAAAAAGAAAGGGAAAATCACACCAATTTAACTGTCCAGCTAAGGAAACTGGGAGCTAGTGGAGGTCAGTGGGGGCAATATTTGCTGTGAGTTACTGTGTGGCAGCCACTATTCTACACATGCTGAAGTTTGTACTAGGAAGAGCTCAGAGGGCAGTGAAGAGAATGTTTTACAAGGCTTGAGGTAAGAAAAGCAGGAAAGCCTCTCTCTGCTGAAGTGATGAATTAGGGATGAAGATGGGTATTGTTGCTGAAGTGAAAGTATGCTGGAGGGACTGTTGACAGATCGGATATGCGTTGTGGAACTCAGCCCAGAGTTAATGAGAACATTGATATTTGCATGCCAGGAGGGTCAGTTTGTGGGCAATAGCCATAATGGAAATTTCATTCATCTATTTTCAGCAGGAGCTGAATAAAATGGCTTCACTTTCCCAATATTCAATTGAAAAAAGATCTGATTAATTGAGATTAGATAGGCAAACTGATAGCATAGATGTGGTTGTGCAACTCAGGCTGGCAGTGAAGGTTAAGAACAAAGTCTTAGGGTACATAGAGTTGACTGTGGTGTGGGCCAAGCAATTATAATTGGGTAAATGAAGACCCCCACAGGGCTACGTAGAAGCTGAAGCAGATCAAAGATAATGATGATGGATACAGCAACTGATCATGGAAAACAGGTCAATGAGTGATTGCACACTATGACTGCAGTCACAGAGGATTTAATTTATGACTTTGACTAAGGTGGTGTTGGCAGGGCAGAAACCAGGCTTTTTGAGAAACACTGGGATCGCAAAGCAGTATAGCAATAGTAGACTTGCATATCTTGGGGGTGGAAGCCCCGTTAGATTCAGCATTGAGAGCTGGAAAGTGTGCAGCAACTGAAGGTGGGTTTTTTTTTTGAAGGATGATGAGGAAAGTAGAATGGGAGGTCAACGATAACACTTTTCCAAGGAAGGATATCTGAAAAACCGGAGCTGTTTATGCACCTTCATGCTCTGGAGCATGGATATAGTTCAATATTCAGAAACCTAATGTAGCCACAGGCAGGTATTTTGTTTTTTTCTCTTGTTAAACATCAAATCTAAACAGTATTTGGACACTAATAAGCAAAGCTTTAAGTGTATGAGCTTGTTCTGATTTGTGTTAGCCAGAGGGGTAAGCGAAGCAAACAGTATAAGTCAAATTTGAAGTACAGTGTTAAATTCCTCGGGATCTCTGTTACCATAGAGGCACTATATAAATGTAAGTTGTTGTTGTATCACTCAAAATAGGTAATGGTCTCAAACAGTAACTACATGTGTAAGTGTGGCCTCAGGTTCAAAAAATGTTTATTGCTATTGGAAATAACTCGTAAAAAGAACATGCTGTTGCTTTATATTAGTAAGGTAAGGTTAGTTGAAGTGCCAAGAGATCAGAATCGAGTTATTTCAAACTGACGTGTGAAATGAATTTAGTCACCTGTAAAACTGGGATATGTCCCAATGAGTTGACCTGCAACTGACCTACACTTCCAACCAAAACAACAAAAACGACAAAAGGGAGTTACGGCACAGGAACAGTCCCTTCGGCCTTCCATGCCTGTGCTGATCATCACGCCCAAAGTAAACTAAAAAACAAACCTCCTGCCCTTATTCGGTCCGTCTCCCTCTATTTCCTCCCTATTCATGTAACCATCCAGATGCCTCTTAAATGTCGCCAATGTGCCTGCTTCCACCACCTCCTCTGGGAGTGCAATCCAGCCTCCTACCACTCTCTGCGTGAAAAACTTTCCTCGTATATCTCCCTAGAACTTTTCCCTCTCACCTTGAAACCTGTGTCCTCTTGTAACTGAAACTTCAACCCTGGGAAAAAGCCTCTGACTATCCACCCTATCTATGCCCCTCATAATTTTGTCGCCCTCTATCAAGTCTCTCTCAGCTGCCATCTTTCCAGTGAAAACAATCCTAGTCTTTTTAACGTTTCCTCATAGTCAATCCCCTGGAGACCAAGCAACATCCTGGTGAACCTTCTCCAAAGTTTCCATATCCTTCTGGTAACGTGGCAACCAAAACCGCACACAGTTCTCGAAATGCAGCCTAACACAGTTGCAACATGTTTTGCCAACTCTTGTACTCCACGCCCCGGCCCATGAAGGAAAGCATGCCATGTGCCTTCTTAGTCACTTTGGCCACCTATGTTGCCACTTGTAGGGAACTGTGGGCCTGATCTCCCAGATCCATCTGTATGTTAATGTTCCTAAGGGTTCTGCCGTTAACAGTATAATTCACACCTGAATTTGATCCTCCAAAATGCAGAACCTCACGTTTGTCTGAATTAAACTCCATCTGCCATTTCTGTGCCCAAATCGCCCACTTATCTATATCTCCTTGACCCTATTTGCTAAAGACACTTCATGGCCCCTTTCAGCCTTCCTAGTCCTGTTCTTTCTTAATTTCTCTGTTCTCCCCAAAGGCTTTGTCAGTTTGTAGCTGCCTAGACCTACTGTATGCTTCCTTCTTCCTTTTGACTAAGCCTACAATTTCCCTTGTCATCCATGGCTCCTGGATCCTGCCATTCCTATCCTTCAGTTTTGCAGGGACATGCATGTCCTGCACCTTAATCAACCAATCTTTAAAAGCCTCCCACATGCCAGATGTAGATTTGCCCTCAAATAACTGCTCCCAATCCACATTCCCCAGATCCTGTCTAATGTGGATGTAATTGGCCTTTGCCCAATTAAGCACTTTCACCCGAGGGCCACTCTTGTCCTTGTCCATGGCTACTCAAAATTTTATGAAGTTATGGTCACTGAGCCCAAAACGCTCTCCTACAGAAACATTGATCACCTGTCCTGGCTCATTCCCTAGTACCAAGTCTAGTATGGCCTCCTCTCCGGTTGGATTGTCAACACACTGCCTCAAAAGCCTTCCTGGATACATCTAACAAATTGCTCTCCATTTGTGCACCTGGCTATAAGGGAGTCCCAGTCAATGAGAGGAAAGTTGAAGTGACCCACCACATCTACCCTGCTTTCTTTTAAATCTTTCCAGTATCTGACTACATATCTGCTTCTCTGTCTCCTATAGGTCTATAGAAAACTCCCAGCATTGTGGTTTCACCCTTCCTATTCCTGACCTCCACACCTAATGCCTCGCTACAAGATCCCTCTGATGTGTCCTCCCTCAACATAGCTGTGATCCCTAATCAGCAATACAACCCCCCGACCCCTTTTGTTTCCCTTTCTGTCCCGTCTAAGACAGCGAGATCCTCGAACGTTAAGCTGCCAGTCCTGTCCCTCCTTTAACCATGTTAGCATAATGGCAGTAACATCATAATTCCATGCAGTAATCTATGCTCTTAGTCCATCTGTCTTACCTTTAATATTTCTAGCATTGAAGTAAATGCAGTCCAGATCTCTAGTCCCTCTCAGCCCTGCGACTTCCCTCTGCCTACTGTTACTCCGCGCTATGCATATCTCAGACTCTCCTTTGTCCCTGCACTAATGGGCCTGTTGTTCCGGTTCCAACCTCCCTGCCACACGAAGTTGAACCATCCCAAAGAGCTCTAGCAAACCTCGAGCTCAGGATATTGGTGCTCCTCCAGTTCAGGTGCAACCCATCCTTCTTTACAGGCCTCACCATGCCCAGAAGACATCCCAATGATCCATATATCTAAAGCCCTCCCTCTTACACCAGCTCTGTAGCCATGTGTTCAACTGTACTCTCTCTCGATTCCTAGCCTCACTAGCTCATGACACAGGTAATAATCCTGAGATTACTACCCTGGTAGTCCTGCTTTTTAGGTCACTACCTAACTCCCTGAATTGTCCTCGCACAACCTCTTCCCTCTTCCTACCTATGTCATTTGTGCCAATGTGGACAATGACTTCTGCCTGTTTTGCCTCCCATTTCAGGATTTCCTGTACCCATTCCGAGACATCCAGGACCCTGGCACCAGGGAGGCAACACACCATCCTAGAGTTAAGAGATAAAAGGTACTGCAGATGCTGGAGAATCCGAGATAACAAGCATGGGGCTGGATGAACACAGCAGGTCAAGCAGCATCATAGGAGCAGGAAAACTTGACGTTTCGGGCCTAAACCCTTCATCAGAAGTCTCGTTCACAGCCACAGAAACGCCTGTCTGTGCCCCTGACTATCGAGCCACCTACGACTATCGCTCGCCTGGACTTTGCCCCACCCTGCTCTACAGCAGAACCAGTTGTGGTGCCACAGGCCTGGCTGCTGCTTGTACTATCTCCTGTGAGGCTATCCCCACCCCCCAACAGTATCCAAAATGGTATACCTGTTTGAGAGGGAAATATCCACAGGAGATTCCTGCACTACCTGCCTGTCTCTCCTGGCAGTCACCCATTTGTCTGTCCGTACCTGTGGTTTAACCACCTCCCTAAAGCTAGTGACTATCACTCTCTCTGTCCCCTGTATACACCACAGTGTGTCCAGTTGCTTCTCTAACCAAACCACACAGTCTGTGAGGAGCTGCAGCTGGTCACACTTCCTGCAGATGTAGTTTTCAGGGACATGCTCCCCGCTTTCCCACATCTGACAGGAGGAACATACTTCCACCCTAATTGCCATCTCTGCCCTTGTACACTTAAAAAAAATAAGCGTCTTACCTTGCCTGTCCTCTTTGCAGTTTTTTGGTTAGAGGAGGTGGTGGGGAGGAACACTACACTAATGTAGTGTTTTGGGTTTAGCCACTCCTTGACACCAGTTCCCGTGTGATATTCAGACCAGTCATGGTGACTGCAGCACTGTCTCCCAGAATTGTATATTTCATCGTAAAAGATCATTTCAGTTTTAAAACAGAATTCATCCCTGTTCCCAGTGTTCTCAGCCTGTCTCCTGAAATTGCTAATTATTCAGGATATAGCCTCCTTTCTGGAACCTCATCTCAGTTTCAACCATTGTTCAAACCCGAGTTTAAATATTCCCATGGTAGGCATCTGTCTAACTTCATTAAATCACCCACAGAGTTAATGAGTTCGGCAGGTCTCCTTCCCAAAAGAAATAGTGGTCCTGCTGATACAATGACAACAGCTTCAGCGTCACTTTCACCAATATTTATTATTAATTATTTTTAACTGTGGACTATTTGTCCAAACCGCTAGGTTCTGTTCCAGGGAAATAGCATGAGAATAGTATACCATCTCATTTAAGAACTTTGGAAAACCCTGATTGGTGGAGGGAGTAGAGGGGGGTGGGGATGGGAAGCAATAGGCAGGATCCCCATACCCGACGTTTCAACCATCAATTGGGATATGCCCGGGCATGTTAGTGGGCAATCCCAGAAATTACAACCAGTATATTTGCTGTAATTCCAAGCAGAGACCAGAACTGCTAACTGCTGCTGAGACCCATGCTGTGGTTTTAAGGAGCAATTGTAACACTGATTCCCGACAGGGAGCAAGTACAATTTTCTAAACCTGAAGTCAGGTCAGGGTCTACAGATTCCTCGTAAGGAGCAGTAAGGAAACGTAGCAATTATTTGGCATTTCTTTTGAGGTCTTGGATTACCTGTGCTGATTATTAAACTGACCCAATGCCTAAGATTTAGGACATGGTCAACATGCTTTTTTGGTTATGGATGTGTACTCTGGTCCTCTGCACATCTGGTGGAGGAGCAGGAGACCTAGAAATTCAGGCCCAGTATATCACTAGAGTGTTTGGTTATAGCCAATATCATACGGTGCTCTTACAATAAAGGAATACTGGCTCCTTAGCTTCCTCATTTGAATGAGACCCTTAATGTAAACAAACACAGCTTGCAGATCTACAATTCTGTCTTAAGCTACGGGAGCATTTTGCATTTAAAGACACACAAGAAGTTAGTCCGATGCATTTTGTCATAAGCAGTCAGTATAAAAGCAGTGTTCAGCACACCTTCAGGGACTTACTGCTGCCCAGTCCTTCTGAGTGTAAAATCAAGACATTTGTACATAAATGTTTCTTTTTATACTCTCTGTAGGCAGGTTGTGGTTTCCTGTCCCAGTTAATTGAATTTGGCAGCTAACTGTGCTGGATAATCCAGTACTGAGTTAAGCCAGTGAGCTTTAATGTAGCTTACTTACTTTGTGTGAATAATGTGGGTCCACAATTCTTGCCAATCCAAAGTCACCAATTTTCAACACAAGATCTTCGGTGTTGATAAAGATATTGGCTGGCTTTAGATCTCTGTGCAGTATGTTAGCTGAGTGAATATATTTGAGTCCGCGAAGTAGCTGGTACATAAAAAGCTTAGCGTGTTCCTCTGAGAGGGGTCCCTGCTCCAAAAGTCGAGCAAGGTCTGTGTCCATGTGTTCTTGGACTATGTACACCACACTCAATCTCCAGATATCGCGAGGTATATCACTTCCTTTGGGGCCGAGGACCTCAAAAACCTTTACGATGTTGTCATGATCCAATCGACGGACAATTTTGATCTCTCGTAGAGCGTGCTTGATACTTCGCGAGTCGCTAATAATGATCTTCTTCACTGCAACCTTACGGTAGCTTTGGCTGTCTATTGCTGCAAAAACCAATCCATTGGCGCCATATCCCAAAGGTTTCAACTCAATATAACGGGCACCTAGATCAAACCCATGGACATGGGTGATGCAGTCAAACTTTTCTGCCATTGCCCTAATCAACTAAACTCTCAGGGCACTGGCTGCTGCTTTTCTTTTACTCATCCAGAAGCCTTGAGGAGTACTTGAATCTTTTTTTTTCAAAGCTTGATAATATGAAAAGATAGAGCTCCCAGTGTTTTGCTGAAGAGGTCTATTCTTCAGTTGGCATGCCTTATCGACACATTTCACAGATGTTCTGTGTCTGCTTGGATTTCCATGAAGCTGTGCAGCAACACAGGCAGAAATGCAATTGTCTTGTTCAACAGTGGTTCTCCTGCTGTTCTTCACAGCTCATTGAGATTTTTATTGCCATTCGTTTCTGCCAATATTACGTAAACAGTTTGGCCTTGTTCCACACCAAGACTCCTCCTGAAAGAAAAAAAAAGATTTACGTATATAGGAAATCTCCAGAAGCTAGACAATAAAGATTATGTGAACAATTCTCTAGCAACACCAAGAAATAAAAGACTCAAATGCTAAGATCAATTCCTTAAAGAAATAATAACTAGTCAAGTAAAATCTCATGGGACTGAACTAAAAATAGAGGATCTGTGTTTTTGAAATTTATCCAAGGTTTCGCTAATGACTGTTGACAAATGCACTGCCTGTTGTGATACTGAATCGCACAAGTCAGGAAGATCCAAGACTGGGTCAAAGTCTACGTTCAGATAGTTGATCACAACAGAGACAATGCAGGCACTTTACAAAGGACTGTTAAAACAGATTCATTCACAGGATGTGAGCACCACTGGCCATCCTGGCATTTACTGACCATTCCCAGTTGTCTTTGAGGAGGTTGGCATGAGCAGCCTTTTTGAATCACATTATTCTGTATTTTTGGGCGAGTTATGAAGGTTTACACAGCTTATGGCTATCCATTGATGAAGTTCAATGCAAAAAAATGTGAAATAATGCATTTTGGCAGGAAGAACTTGGACAGACAATACAAAACAAGCTGCAGGTGTAGGAGCAGAGGGACCTCGGTGAATACGTGCACATATCACTGAAGGTGGCAGGACAGGTGGAGACAGCAGTTAGTAAGGAAATAAATCCTGGGCTTTATTAATATGAATTTGAAGTACAACAGTAACTTGTATAAGATACTTGTTAGACCTCAAGGCAACACCTCATTTTTACTATGGACGTCCAGTCCCTATATACCTGTATTCCCCATGCTGATGGCCTAAAGGCCCTCCGCTTCTTCCTGTCCCGCAGAACGGACCAATCCCCCTCCACCGACACCCTCATCCGCCTAGCCGAACTCGTCCTCACCCTCAACAACTTTTCTTTCAATTCCTCCCACTTCCTACAGACAAAGGGGGTGGCCATGGGTACCCGCATGGGCCCAAGCTATGCCTGCCTCTTTGTAGGTTATGTGGAACAATCCCTCTTCCAGACCTACACTGGCCCTAAACCCCACCTCTTCCTCCGTTACATTGATGACTGCATCAGCGCCGCCTCGTGCTCCCACGAGGAGCTCGAACAGTTCATCCAATTCACCAACACCTTCCACCCCAACCTGAAGTTCACCTGGACCATCTCCAACACTTCTCTCTCCTTCCTGGACCTCTCTGTCTCCATCTCGGGCAACCACCGAGAGACAGATGTCCATTTCAAGCCCACTGACTCCCACAGCTACCTGGAATACACCTCCTCCCACCCACCCTCCTGCAAAAATGCCATCCCCTATTCCCAATTCCTTCGCCTCCGCCGCATCTGCTCCCAGGATGAGACATTCCACTCCCGTACATCTCAAATGTCCTCATTCTTCAAGGACCGCAACTTCCCCCCCACAGTGGTCGAGAACGCCCTCGACCGTGTCTCCCGCATTTCCCGGAACACATCCCTCACGCCCCGTCCCCGCAACAATAACCAAAAAAGAATCCCCCTCGTCCTCACATACCACCCCACCAACCGCCGGATCCAACGCATCATCCTCCGACACTTCCGCCATCTGCAGTCAGACCCCACCACCAAAGACATCTTTCCCTCCCCACCCTTATCTGCCTTCCGGAGGGACCACTCCCTCCGCGACTCCCTTGTCCACTCCACACTCCCCTCCAGCCCCACCACACCCGGCACTTTTCCTTGTAACCGCAGGAAGTGCTACACCTGCCCCCACACCTCCTCCCTCACCCCAATCTCAGGCCCCAAGAAGACTTTCCACATCAGGCAGAGGTTCACCTGCACATCTGCCAATGTGGTATACTGCATCCGCTGTACCCGTTGTGGCTTCCTCTACATCGGGGAAACTAAGCGGAGGCTTGGGGACCGCTTTGCAGAACACCTGCGCTCAGTTCGCAACAAACAACTGCACCTCCCAGTCGCGAACCATTTCAACTCCCCCTCCCATTCCTCAGATGACATGTCCATCCTTGGCCTCCTACAATGCCACAGTGATGCCACCCGAAGGCTGCAGGAACAGCAAATCATATTCAGCCTGGGAACCCTGCAGCCCAATGGCATCAATGTGGACTTCACAAGCTTCAAAATCTCCCCTCCCCCAACCGCATCCCAAAACCAGCCCAGCTCATCTCCACCTCCCTAACCGGTTTTCCCTCTCACCCCAAGCCACACCCCCATCTCCTATCTACTAACATCATCCCGCCCCCTTGACCTGTCCGTCCTCCCTGGACTGACCTATCTCCTCCCTACCCCCCTACCTACACTCACCTTTACTGGCTCCATCCCCGCTTCTTCGACTTGTCTGCCTCCTCTCCACCTATCCTCTCCTCTATCCATCTTCTATCCGCCTCCCCCTCTCTCCCTATTTATTTCAGAACCCTCTTCCCCTCCCCCATTTCTAATGAAGGGTTTAGGCCCGAAACGTCGAGTTTTCCTGCTCCTGTGATGCTGCTTGACCTGCTGTGTTCATCCAGCCCCATGCTTGTTATCTCGGATTCTCCAGCATCTGCAGTACCTTTTATCTCAGACCTCAAGTGGTGTACAGTTTGTGCTCAACTCTATGGGAAGGATGTGAACGCATTGGAGACAGGACAAGATTGATGCCAAGGATGAGAAACTTCACTGTAAGGATAGATTGGAGAGGTTGGAGTTATTCTGGTTGGAAAGAAGGCTGAGGGGAGACCGGACAGAAATATTCCTATTCATGGGGGAGCGGGATAGAGCAGACAGGGAGAAATTGATCCCAATCAAAAATGGATTGAGAATAAGATGTCACAGATTTAAGGTGATTTGTAAAATAAGCAAGGGTGATGTAAGACAAATTAAATTCACGCAATGAGTGTTTCCGGTCTGGAATGCACTGTTTCAAAGTGTGATGAAGGTAGGTTCAATCAAAGCGTTCAATTATTTAAATGGAAATGATTTGCAAGCGTATGGGGAAAAAGGAGAATGGCACAAATTTATGATGGTCATTTGTAGAGCCATTGCAGACATGATGGGCCAAATGGCCTCCTTTTGCACTGTAACACTTCCGCAATTCAGTAACCAACATATGCAAGCTCCCCTTCAAGCCATACTTCCTGAGTTGGCGATGTATCATCTTTCACTACCACTGGGTCAAACGCCTGGGGACTATCTCCCTAACAGCACCATGGGTGTACCTACACCAAACAGGCTGCAGCGTTTCAACAAGGGGCTCTTTCAGCATATTCTCAAGGGTGATGAGAGATGCGCACAAAGTGGCATTCACATCTCATGACAAAAATAAAAGAAAGAAAGACAGACATTGCCCACAGAACTAAATCCCAACATGGATCAGCACTTTCAAGAAAGGGTAAGATTGGAATTCTAGTTTGTTCAGGAGTTCAAAGGATTAGGACTTGTTTTTGTGTGATACTCTAAAAGAAGTGAAGTACATTTCAGGAGAGTTCTAAATTGGACAGCCGACACATTATTACCCACCTAACTCTATAATATAAAGTCAAAATCTATCCCAAAAAGTATATTCAAATTCCTCAGCTGAACCAGTAGTTGCTGTAGAAACAGGTTATAATATTGCCACCAGGGAGGTTCCCTTGCTTTCCCCGTTTTACAACATGTTCTGTACAGGATGGTATCAACATAAATGTTCTCTGTTATAATTTATTTTTTCCAGTTTCCTCTCCTATTTTTCACTTGTTCATTGGATGTAGATGTCACTCGCTGGGCCAGCACTAATTGCCCATCCTTAATTGCCCTTGAGCATTAAGTTACATTGCTGTGGGTCTGGAGTCATGTAGGCCAGTCCAGGTAAGGAGAGCACTTTCCTTCCCTGAAGGACATTAATTAAGCAGGTGAGTTTTTACCATTAAGCTAGCTTTTATTTCTGGTTTTTGCTGAATACAAATTTCACCTGCCTACCAAATGGGATTCAAACCTACTCAAAACTATGAGCCTGGGGTTCTAGACTACTAGTCCAGTGACACCACCACTATGCCCCCAGTTTTTGCTATTTTAAACATGCTTCTTTGTGCTAGATTGTTTCCTATTCATGAAGCAACCTTCCTCATCTCGCCCATGTGATTGTTCTTCCTCTATGATGCGATGATACCGTGCTTTTAGGAGATGTGTTCTGTCCTGTTTCTCTTGCTGAGGGGTTTTGTCACAACGATTTCAAGGTGTCTCTACCTGGCAGTTTGTAAATAGCTTTGGGTTTCCTCCTGTGTGTTTTTTCACAGTAAGATAAAAGAATTAGGAATGGACGGGGTCAGGCTCACACAGATCCAGAGGACTTTGGTTTTGCCATTAGACTAGCTTTTAATTTTAGTTTTATTAACTGAATTCAAATTTCACTGTCATGATAGGATTCAAATCCATGTCTCCAGAGCATGAGCTCGGTGCAAAAGTAGTCAATGCTGGAGTACACATGCTGATAAAGGTACATGTTATAATTTGTTTGCCAAAAAAGTAATGGATATTTTTTATTCCTTTGTGGGATGTGGGCGTTGCTGCCTGGACCAGCAGTTATTGCCCATCCCTAGTTGCCCTTGAGAAGGTATTGGTGAGCTGCCTTCTTGAATGGCTGCAGTCCACCTGCTGTGGGTTGACCCACAATACTACTAGGAAGGGAATTCCATGATTTTGACCCAGCAACAATGAGGGAACAGTGACATATTTCCAAGTCAGGATGATGAGTGGCTTGGAAGGGAACCTGCATGTTCCCAAGTACGTGCTGCCCTTGTCTTTCTAGACGGAAGTGGTCATGGGTTTGGAAGGTGCTGCCTGTGGATCTCTGGTGAATCTCTGCAGCGCATCTTGTAGATAGTACACACTGCTGCTACTGAACGTCGGTGGAGGAGGAAGTGGATGCTTGTGGGTGTACTGCCTATCAAGAGGGCTGCTTTTTCCTGGATGCTGTCAAATTTCTTGAGTGTTGTTGGAGCTGTACCCATTCAGGAAAGTGAGGAGTATTCCATCACAGACCTGACTTATGCCTTGTAAATGATGGACAAGCTTTGAGGAGTCAGGAGGTGATTACTCACTGCAGTATTTGTAGCCTCTGACCTGCTCTTGCAGCCACTGTATTTATGTGGTGAGTCCACTTGAGTTTCTAGTTAATGGATAACCCCCAGGATGTTGATAGCGGGGGATTCACTGATTGTAAAACTATTGAATGTCAAGACACAGTTAGGTTGGTTCTTATTGGAGACGATCATAGCTTGGCTTTTGTGTGGTGAAAATATTACTTGCCACTTCTCAGCTCAAGCCTGAATACTGTCCAGATTCTGTTGCATTTCAATATGGACTGCTTCAGTATGTGACAAGTTGCAAATGATGCTGAACTTTGTGCAATCTTTGGCAAACATCCCCACTTTTGACCTTATAATGGAGGGAAGGTCATTGATGAAGCAGCTGAAGATGGGTGGGCCTAGGGCACTACCCTGAGGAACCCCTGTAGAGATGTCCTGGAGCTAAGATGATCGACTTCCAACAACCACGACCATCTTCCTCTGTGTCAGGTATGACTCCAATCAGCACAGAGTTCATTGATTCCAGTTTTGCTAGGGCTCCTTGATGCACACTCGATCGAATGCAGACTTGATGTCAACGGCTGTCACACTCACCTCATCTCTGGAATTCAGCTCTTTTGTCCATGTTTGAACCAAGGCTGTAATGTAGTCAGGAGTTGAGTGGCCCTGGCAGACCCAAACTGGGCGTCACTGAGAAGGTTATTGCTGAGCAGCTTCTGCTTGATACCACTGTTGATGACACCTTCCATCATTTTACACTGATGATTGAGAGTAGACTGATAGGATGGTGTCAGGCTGGATTGGAATTGGCCTGTTTTTGTCATGTACAGGACATACCTGGGGAATTTTCCACATTTTCGGGTAAGTGCCAGTGTTGTAACTGTACTGGAACAGCTTGTTAAGGGAATGGCATGTTCTGTAGCACAAGTCTTCAGTATTATTGCCTGAATGTTGTCAGGGCCCATAGGTTTTGCAGTATCCAGTGTCTACATCCATTTCTTGACATCACACAAGTGAATTGATGGGAAGCAATGGCCTAGTGGTATTATCGCTGGACTGTTAAGTCAGAAACCCAGGTAATGCTCTGGGGACCTGAGTTCAAAGCCTGCCATGGCAGAGGGTGGAATCTGAATTCAATGAATATCTGGAATTAAGAATCTAATGATGACCATGAATCAATTGTCAGGGGAAAAACCCATCTGGTTCACTAATGCCCTTTAGGGAAGGAAACTATAACCCCTACCTGGTCTGACCTACATGTGACTCCAGACCCACAACAATGTGGTTGACTCTTAACTGCCCTCTGGGCAATTAGGGATAGGCCATGAATGCTGCCTAGAAAGTGATGCCCTCATCCTGCAAATGAATAAAGGAAAAAAAAAAGAACTGAATTGGCTGAAGATTGGTATCTTGGAACCATTGGAGGAGGCTGACATGGTTTATCCATTTGGCACCTCTGGCTGGAGAATGCTTCTGCCTTTTCTTTTGCACTGATGTCCTGGGCTCTTCCATCATTCAGGATGTGGATGTTTGTGGTTATTGTTGAAGTCAAATAATGAAATAACAGAAGTTTCAAACTCAGGAAGTTACCGTATAGAAACAAGCAATCATAAATGAAAGTTTTTACACCCAAATATCATCAATAGGTAATTCCAGTTTAAATATGAGATGCAGCCAGTTGAAGAGCTGGCACTGCCTCAACTCAGCACAGCTGAGGTGATGGTCTACTGGTATTATCACTAGTTCTTTAATCTAGAGACTGAGGTAATGTTCTGGGACCCTGGGTTCTAATCCTGCCATGGCAGACGGTGGAATTTGAATTCAATTAAAATCTGCAATTCAGAGTCCAATGATAACCAAGAATCAATTATTGGGGAAAAAACCCACCTGGTTCACCAAAGCCCTTTAGGGAAGCAAACTGCCATCCTCTCCAATGTGACTCTAGACACACAGCAATGTGGCTGACTCTTAACTAACCCCGAGGCAATTAGAGATTGGCAATAAATGTTGGCATAGCCAGTAATGCCCACATCCTATTAATGAATTTTTAAAAAGCTGTTAAAATCAGTAAGTACTGGTATTACTTATTGAACATCAGGAAATATTCTGCGTGCTCATTCTGCTATATGCCTTTATAATTAACTCTTTTGGTAACTGAAAGTACTATCTGTCAGATGCGGTGCTGAAGTAACCCTTAACAATGTCACAAATGACATTCTGCATGACTGTAACCAGAGTACAACGCTTCACATCCTTCTCGATCTGTCTGCAGCCCTTCACTCGGTTGCCCTCATCATTGTCCTCCAATGTCTCTTCTCCATTTGCTAGATGAGTCAGACTGCTCTTACTTGATCCTATTTTTAACAATCTGGTCTTAGCCAGAGAACCTCTTGTAATGTTTTTTCTTTCTACTTGCATTGTTAATTCTGGATCCTTCCCCTGTTATACCTAGGGCTATATCCTTGATTCCTCCCTATTTCACACCAAAAACATCACTTGTAAAGACAATATCAGGTTCCAAATGTACCTTTAAGATATCTAGTGTCCAAACCCATCAGCTCTCATGATTCTGCAATTGCATGTCTGCCATCCAAAACAGGATGAACAAAAGTCACCTCCAACTTCAGTCCATAAATATATTCCATTGTAATTACAGTTGGTACTCACAATATGCAATGGTTCTATCTGTGTCAGGAGAAAGGGAAGACATGTTCGTGCTTGGGTTGGAGGTTCCTTATTAGGAAGAGTAAGGGGTGAATGGACTGAAGTACATAAGATCCTGAGTGGTGCTAACAGGGTGGATGTGGACAGATTTGTCCCTGTCTTGAGGGAGAATTTAGAATGAGAAGTCACTCTGTTAAAAATAAGGAGTCAGTCACTTATTACAGAAATGAAGAGACATTTTTTCTCACATTGGATGGGAGTCATTGGAACTCTCTTCCTTCAAAATTAACTGACTTGTCTAATTAGAAGAGGCTCTGGTATTGAATAAGGAGTGGTTTGTTGCATATTAGCAACCAGTTACAGGTTGCTTTGGTATGATGAACATTGTTACTGAGATATTGAGGAGAACCCTGATGATTTAATTTGATTTATTGTTGTCACATGTACCTAAGTACAGTGAAAAGCTTTGTTTTGTGAGCTGTGCAGGCAGATCGTAGCAAACGAGGACATACAGATCATAAGATGCTTAGACAGAGTGAGGCATACAGGTTACAACTGCACAGGAGGTGCACAAAGCAGATCAATATTAGCAAGATCAGCATTATTTGAAGTTAGACAGGTCTATTCTTCAGTTTAATTCATCACTGTTCTTGAACCTGTTGCTGCGCGTGTCCAAACTTCTGTATCTTCAGCCGATGGAAGATGTTGGAAGAGAGCCGTACCAGGGTGGGATGGGTCTTTGATGATATTGGCAGCCTTCCCGCGGCAATGAGAAGTGTAAATGGAAGGGAAGATGGTCTGAGCTGTGTATACAACTTTCTCTACTTTCTTATGGTCCTGGGCAGAGCAGTTGCCGTACTAGGCTGTTATGCATCCTGATAGTATGCTTCCTCCTATGTATCTGTAAATGCCACTGAGGATCATCATGGACATGCCAAACTTCCTAAGCTGCGTGAGGAAGAAGAGGCGTTGTTGTGCCTTCTTGACCGCTGCATCTACATGGGAAGTACAGGGCAGATTGTCGGTTATCATCACTCCTGGGAACTTGACGCTCTCGACCCTTTCCACCTCAGCTCCGCTGATGTGGATAAGGGCATGTCCTTCTTCTTCCTTCCTGAAGTCAATGATTTGTTTTGCCGACACTGAGAGAGAGGTTGTTAACATTGTTCCATGACACCAAGCACTCTATCTCCTTCCTGTATTCTGACTTATCATTTTAGTGAGATATTGAGGATAACCCTGATGTTGCTGAGACATTGAGGAGAACCCTGATGTATTGTCTCACTCCTCTGAGGTCCTAAGCTCTACTGCCCACAAGCCCAAATGACATCATCATATTAGGTGGTTCTTTTGGCCCTCCATAGTATTAAACCTTTCAGACCTGTACACAATATCTCTTCAAAGAGGTTTCTCTCCTGATTACTATTACATATTTGGTTGTATTATTACATTTTCAATGAGTAGATATTCCCCTACATCTCTGATTTCTATATTCAGGCAACCTCAGGGTTTCACATTCTCTCTACAGACTTGGAAGGCTGATAATTTGCTGTTTTCCACGTGACACATTGCTTATGAGGTTATTTCCAAAGGCAGTTAAGAGTTAACCTCTATGGCCAGGAGTCACACATAGGACGGACTCCTTTTTCTGAATGATATTATAAATCAGATGCCATTTTACAACAGTCAGGCAAGCTTTTAGTTCCATGTTTTACTAAATTCAAATTTAATGTTGCCTTGGTGGAATTTGAGCCTAACACCCTAAAGAATTAGCCTGGGCTTCTAGAGTACTGATCCAATGATAGTGCCACAATGCCACCATCTCTCCTAGTACTACTTGCTGTCATCAGGCAGGGTCACCCCTATGTGAACAAATGAGCATCAGAGCAGCAGTTTGACCTTAAATCCTTGAAAGGTACAACTGTTGTTATTCCTTTGCTCATAAATTTCAGAGTCAAACATGAAATTAATCTGGAAGTTCCATCGTGGCTCATGTATTTAAACGATGCCAAAGCATTTGCCTCTCCAACATGTGGAAGACACTTTTAGACATTGGTGTACTCAACATCGTATATGGCTAATGAAAACAGAAATTGCTGAAGAAGCTCAGTGTGTCTGGCAGCGTCTGTGGAGAAAAAGTAGAATTCACATTTTGAGTCTAGGGACCCTTCTTCAGAGATAGCTGCAAGGAAATGTTTCAGAAATTGGCATACAAATTGATTCCACTGTGAGAAGAGAATCAAATCATGATTCCTTCTGACAGCCATGCTGTTTGATGCTGTGGGAGAGAAGATAAAGAGGATGATGCTACAATCTGTTACCAGACAGATGTGGCTGCACCACAGGAGCATATGGAATCTCAGACATGCGGATCACATCAAATCCAGCAAGGACAAAAGGAAAAGCAAGAGGCTACTACAGGCCGAGTCAAAGGCACAATGAATCTGAAACAAAAATAGAAATTGCTGGAAAAGCTCAGCAGGCCTGGCAGCATCTGTGGAAAGAAATCAGAATTAACCTTATGGGTCCAGTGACCCTTCCTTAGAACTCAGTTCTGAGTTTTCTAGAAATTTCTGTTTTTATTTCAGACTTCCAGCATCTACAGTTCTTTTGGTTTTTTTGCGTGAAGAGTCTTCTGAGCTAAATATAAATGAGGGAAAGACCAATGTGGCAGCTTGAAATGGCGATGGAAATGTCAAGATTGGAATCATAGAAATGTTACAACAGAGCAGGCCATTTGGCCTGTCATGCCTGCACACTTTCTATGACCTGGTGCCATTCTCCCGCCATTTTCCCTTATCCCTGCGCACTATTTCTATCCAAATATTCACCCAATTCCCACTTGAATTCCTTGATTGAATCAGCCTCAATCATATTTCCAGGCAAGTCATTCCATATCCTAACTAACTCAATGAATGAAAAAGTTTTTTCTCACATCACCCTTACTTCATTTGCACATCACTTTAAAACAATGCTCTCTCATTCTCTGCTCCAAGCAGGAACAGCTTCTCCGTAAAGTCTGTGTCCAGCCCGCTCATGATTTTGCAAATCTTTATTAAATTTCCTTTCAGCCTTCTTCTCTTCAAGAAGAACAGTCCCAACTTCTTCAGTCTATCCTCATAACTGAAGTTTCTCCTTCCAAAACCATTTTCGTAAATCGCTTCTGTACTCTCTCTAATGCATACACATCTTTTGCATAATGTGGTGACCACAACTGTATACAAGAGTCCAGCAGAAATCTAACAAGTGTCTTATACAAGTTCAACATCACCTCCTTGCTCTTGGACTCTATGCCTCTCTTAATAAAGCCAAGCACACTCTCTACTTCCTTTCCTGTCCTGTCATCTCAATGATCAGTGCACATATACACCCAGGCCTCTCTGCTCCTACACTATCTTTAGAATTATGGGAGGAGGCGATGGCCTAGTGCTTTTATTGCTGGACTGTTAATCCAGAGACCCAGATAATGTTCCAGAGACTCAGGTTCAAATCCTACCAGGGCATGAGCTGGATTTTGAATTCAAAAAATATCTGGAATTAAGAATCTAACAATGACTGTGAATCAATTATCAGTAAAAACCCATCTGGTTCACCAATATCCTTTAGGGAAGGAAACTGCCATCCTTACTTGGTCTGGCCTACATGTGACTCCAGACTCACAGCTGTGTGTTTGGCTCTTAACTGCCCCCTGGGCAATTAAGGATGGGCAATAAATGCTGCCTGACCAGCAACACCTTTATCCTGTGAATGAGTGAATAAAGGTAAAAAAAAATTATACCTTGATTTCATATTGCCACAGCTGGCCATTTTTGTGTCTGAATTTACCACCTCAGTTTTCTCCATATTTAATATTATGTGCCATATATCCACCCACTCCATACACCTGCAAATGGCCTTTTGCAGTTCTACACTTTCCTCCTCACGGTATACAATGCTTCCAAGTTTCATATCCTTTGCAGACTTTCAAGCTGTCCCCTACATTCCAAGCTCTCAACCATTTATAATATTATTTCTAAGGAAAAGCCACATTTGACTCAAAAATGTTAACTCTGTTTCACCCTCCAAAGATACTGCCAACCTGCTCAATATATTCAGTATTTTCTGGTTTAATTACATGGAATTAAAAATGAAAAGCATTGCTGGGTAAATACATTGTTTTGAGAAGGTTCTTATATTCTAACATTGTATTTAAATATACATTGAAGATATCTGGTCAAATTTGAATGTCAGCATTATGATTCTTTTGCAAGCCACACCAGGCAAACATTTTTCCAATTTGCTCATGACACACTGCTCTTTAGGCAGTGTTTGAACATTAATCCTAACCACCCAGTCAGTATGACTTTCCTCTTGACTATGCCCATCAGGACTCCTGGTGAAGGGTGTAAACCTGAAATGTTGTCTTTCCTCCTCCTCTGATGCTGCCACACCTGCTGTGTTCCTCCAGCTCCACACTGTATCGACTCTGACTCCAGCATCTGCAGTTCTTGCTATCTCCTGGTAAGACTATGCTGACTTTATCTTTATATACAATTGAAAGATTGATATAGGATAGAATACACGTTATACGTGAAAACCAACTCAATCCTGGCAATCTATTGGTCTCCAGCCTTACCTTAATGATAGGTTTACATAATCACAAAGCTAATAGATAGTCCCTTGTTACTTCTAAAAGATTTTTGATAAGAGTGCTTGCCAAATTTTGGGAAATCTGTAGAATGCTAATTCTAATTGAGTTATTTCCACAACAGAAGAAATTAATGCTGGGTCCTGAACCCCTGTGGAAAGTCATTTCAATAACTGCAAAGAGTTCTGAATGGCAAAATTCCAGAGATGTGCAGGAGTTTAAAACATTCCAAAGCACTAATCAAATTGATGGTGAAGGTCCCAGACTGCATTATAGCAGTAACTGTTTAAGCACAGATGCTATTTTCTCTTTATGACTCTAATAGTGAAGGTTGTTAAAGGCACAGCATCTGCTTTATACAGCTGACACATTGCTTTGTCTGATGCTGGCCATGTCTGTACTATCTCAGAAAAGATCTTGTGGAGAACATGACCACAGTTAACAATTGTTTGCACTATCTGATCGCACACTCTGCTCCCTATCAAATAAATATAGTCAATTCCTGCAACTGAACCCCACATTGTCAATGGAGTGTCTGGCCCCACATATCTTGCTGCCTTCTTCCAAGTTAGCTAAAACATCAGAAATGGTTGCAACAGGACAGAGTGAAGACAATCCTCTGGGCGACATAACACAGATAAAGCATAGTTACTGGAAGTTGGAAATACTTCAAAGATGCGTCGTAAGATATTATCTGAAGCCGATGGGGGATATATATAATAAGGATGATAATTGTTATGTGCTGGAAATTCAACAAATTCAACAATAAATTTCAAAAGACATTTGGATATCTCTCAAAGTGATGGAATATTATAAGAAGCCTTATAAATATATGGCAGATGCAGTATAATGTGGATAAATGTGATGCTATCTACTTTGGTAGCAAAAACAGGAAGGTAGGTTATTATCTGAATGGCAGTAGGTTGTGAAAGGGATATGTGCAATGAGACCTGTGTGTCCTTCTACACCAACCCCTGAAAGGAAATATACAGGTGAAGCTGGCACTGAAGAAGGCAACTGGTATGTTGGCCTTCATAGTGAGACAATTTGAGTACAGTAACAGGGGTGTCTCACTGCAACTGTACAGGATCTTACTGAGACCCGACCTGGAGTACAGTTTCCAGTGTGCTCTTTTATCTGAGTAAGGATATTCTGGCTATGGAGAGAGTGCAATGAAGATTTATCAGCTTGATTCCTGAGATGGCAGAACTGACATATTAAGAGAGTCCAAATCAGTTAGGGTTATAGTCACTGGATTTTGGAAGGAGAAGTGGGATCTCATGGAAACCTATGAAATTCTAAAAAGTTTAGACACGATAAGGATGCTTCTGATGACCTGACCATCAAAAACCACGGTCACAATCAGGGACACGGGGTAGGCCATTTAGGACTAGGATAAGGAGAAAGTAGGCTGTTCACCACCACCTTCTCAGGGGCAACTAGGGATGGGCAATAAATGTTAGTCAAATGTTGCATCCCAAAAATGAATTTTAAAAATTTCTTCATCCAGACAGTGATGAGCTTGAGGAATTCTCTGGCACAGGAAGCAGTTGAGGCCAGAATATTGTATGCTTTCAAGGAGTTAGATATATTTCTTAACACTAAAGGGAAAAAAGGGTATGGGGAGAAATGGGAAGAGGGTACTGAGTTGGATGATCATAGGCATTGTCATATTGAATGGCAGAGCAGGCTTGAAGGGGGAATGGCCTATTTCTGTTCCTATTCATTATGGTTCTTAGCAATGGGAATCAGGGGATTATCCTCTGCCAGTTGGAGTCATACGTAGCACGAAGGATGATGATTGTGATCAACGAAGACCAATCATCTCAGCAAACTGCACGAATTTCTCATGGTAGTGCTCTAGATTGAACCACTCACAGTTCCTCATCTACGGCATTCCATTCACTGCAATCTCAGAAGTAGGAACTTTTGCTGATAATTGCACAGGTAATTTGGTAACTTCTTTGATACTCGGTCTGTGCTGCATGCAGTAAGAACTGAAAGCCCTGGTCTGATAAGTGGCAAATAACATTTGTGTCACACAAGTGGCAGGCAGTGACCGTATCCAACAAGAGACAATCTAACTGTTTCCCCTTGACATCCAATAGGATTTCCATCATTGGATCCACCAACATCAATATCCTAAGGCTTACTATTGACCAGAAACTGAACTTGACCGACTGAAAAAAAGTCCTGTGGCCTCAAGAAAAGGCCAGAAGCTGGGAATTCAATCATTTCCTGATTCCTGAAAACCCATAATAAGGCACAAGCCAAGAGGGTGGAGGAATATTTTCCGCTTGCCTGGATGAGTGCAGCTCCAACAACAATCAAGATGTTTGACACGATCGAAGGCAGAGAAGCCGACTCCATTGGCACTTCATCCACCATCCAAGCATTCATGCCCTGCACAGAGGCAGCAGCATGTATCAGCCACAAGATGCATTGCAGTCAGTTACCGATACTCCTTTGAAAGCACCTTCCAATGGCGTGAGCTCTGCCACCTAGAAGAGCAAGGGCAGCACAGACACTGGAGAACCATCACTGGCACATTTCCTTCCAAGTCACAGAGTGCCCTGACTTGAAATTACCTTACCATTCCTTTACTTGTTACATCATTAGGGGAGACAATGGCCTAGTAGCATTATCGCTGGACTGTTAAACCAGAGATCCAGATTATGTTTTGGAAACCTGGGTTTAAATCCTGCCATTGCTAATGGTGGAATTTGAATTCAATAAAAATCTGGAATTAAGAATCTAATGATGACCATGAATTCATTGTCAATTGTTGGAAAAACCCACCTGGTTCACTAATGTCCGTTAGGGAAGGAAACTGCCATCCTTACCAGGTCTGGCCTACATGCGACTCCAGACCCACAGCAATGTGGTTGACTCACCTGCCCTCTGGGCAATTAGGGATGGGCAATAAATACTGCCTAGCCAGCGATGTCCTCATCCTGTGAATGAATAAAGAAACTCTCACTGGATAAAAAAGTCCCCTGTACACGTGCTGACGTGTAGTATATCAGTTCAAGAAGCTGGCTCATCACCTCCTGCTGCCACCAATTTGGGGTCGGTCATACATTGCTAATAAATGATGCCCAAATTTCGAGCATGAAGACAAAAAGCAGAATTAGATATATTCTTGAAAAAGGGCATTTGCAAGGTGATTGGGATAAAGCAAAGCAATGCGGTTAATTTGATAGCTCTTTCAAAATGGACAAAGTAAGCTGAAGGCTCTTTTCCATGCCTTGTAATCAATAGCTTTAAACATTGTTATTGCCAACTGCTTGAGGATTTTCAGGTAAAAATTAATCCAAACATATTTCATCTACTTTGACTGAACATAGAACATCGAACATAGAACATTACAGCGGAGTACAGGCCCTTCGGCCCTCGATGTTGCGCCAACCTGTGAAACCAATGTGAAGCCCAACTAACCTACACTATTCCATTATCATCCATTTGATTATCCAATGAACATTTAAATGCCCTTAAAGTTGGCGAGCCGACAACTGCTGCAGGCAAGGCATTCCATGCCCTTACTACTCACTGAGTAAAGAATCTACCTCTGACATCTGTCCTATATCTATCACCCCTCAATTTAAAGCTATGTCCCCTCGTGCTAGCCGTCACCATCCGAGGAAAAAGGCTCTCACAGTCCACCCTATCTAATCCTCTGATCATCTTGTATGTCTCTATTAAGTTACCTCTTAACCTTCTTCTCTCTAAAGAAAACAGCCTCAAGTCCCTCAGCCTTTCCTCATAAGACCTTGCCTCCATACCAGGCAACATCCTGGTAAATCTCCTCTGCACCCTTTCCAATGCTTCCACATCCTTCCTATATTGCGGTGACCAGAACTGTACGCAATACTCCAAGTGCAGCCACACCAGAGTTTTGTACAGCTGCAACATGACCTCACGGCTCCGAAACTCAATCCCTCTACCAATAAAACCTAACACACTGTACACCTTCTTAACAACCCTATCAATTTGGGTGGCAACTTTCAGGGATCTATGCACATGGACACCCAGATCTCTCTGCTCCTCCACACTACCAAGAATCTTACCATTAGCCCAGTACTCTGTATTCCTGTTACTCCTTCCAAAGTGAATCACCTCACACTTGTCCGCATTAAACTCCATTTGCCACCTCTCAGCCCAGCTATGCAGCTTATCTATGTCCCTCTGTAACCTGCAACATCCTTCCACACTATCCACAACTCCACCGACTTTAGTGTCATCCGCAAATTTACTAACCCATCCTTCTATGCCCTCATCCAGGTCATTTATAAAAATGACAAACAGCAGTGGCCCCAAAACAGATCCTTGCGGTACACCACTAGTAACTGAACTCCAGGATGAACACTTCCCATCAACCACCACCCTCTGTCGTCTTACAGCTAGCCAATTTCTGATCCAAACCGCTGAATCCCCCTCAATCCTATGCCTCCGAATTTTCTGCAATAGCCTACTGTGGGGAACCTTATCAAACGCTTTACTGAAATCCATTTCCACAACATCAACCGCTTTACCCTCATCCACCTGTTTAGTCACCTTCTCAAAGAACTCAATAAGGTTTGTGATGCACGACCTACCCTTCACAAAACCGTGTTGACTATCCCTAATCAAATTATTCCTTTCTAGATGATTATAAATCCTCTCTCTTATAATCCTTTCCAACACTTTACCCACAACCGAGGCTCACTGGTCTATAATTACCAGTGTTGTCTCTACTCCCCTTCTTGAACAAGGGGACAACATTTGCTATCCTCCAGTCTTCTGGCACTATTCCTGTAGACAATGACGGCATAAAGATCAAAGCCAAAGGCTCTGCAATCTCCTCCCTGTCTTCCCAGAGAATCCTAGGATAGATCCCATCCGGCCCAGGGGACTTACCTATACTCAGGCTTTCCAGGATTGCTAACACCTCCTCCTTATGAACCTCAATCCCGTCAAGTCTAATAGCCCGTATCTCTGTATTCTCCTCAACAACATTGTCTTTTTCATGTGTGAATACTGATGAAAAATACTCATTTAGCGCCTCTCCTATCTCTTCAGACTCCACGCACAACTTCCCACTACTGCCCTTGACTGGCCCTAATCTTACTCTAGTCATTCTTTTATTCCTGACATACCGATAGAAAGCTTTAGGGCTTCCCTTGATCCTACCTGCCAAAGGCTTCTCATGTCCCCTCCTGGCTCTTCTTAGCTCTCTCTTTAGGTTCTTCCTGACTAACTTGTAACTCTCAAGTGCCCTAACTGAGCCTTCACGCCTCATCTTTACATATGCCTCCTTCTTCCTCTTGACAAGAGATTCAATTTCTTTAGTAAACCACAGTTCCCTCGCTCGACCACTTCCTCCCTGCCTGACAGGTGCATACTTATCAAGGACACGCAGTAGCTGTTCCTTGAACAAGCTCCACATTCCAATTGTGCCCAGCCCCTGCAGTTTCCTTCCCCATCCTATGCATCCTGAGTCTTGCCTAATCGCCTCATAATTGCCTTTCCCCCAGCTATAACTCTTGCCCTGCGGTATATACCTATCCCTTTCTATCGCTAAAGTAAACGTAACCGAATTGTGGTCACTATCAGCAAAGTGCTCACCTACCTCCAAATCTAACACCTGGCCTGGTTCATTACCCAGTACCAAATCCAATGTGGCATTGCCTCTTGTTGGCCTATCTACATACTGTGTCAGGAAACCCTCCTGCACACATTGGACAAAAACTGACCCATCTAAAGTACTTGAACTATAGCGTTTCCAGTCAATATTTGGCAAGTCAAAGTCCCCCATAACAACTACCCTGTTCCTTTCGTTCCTATCCAGAACCATCTTTGCAATCCTTTCCTCTACATCTCTGGAACTTTTTGGAGGCCTATAGAAAACCCCCAACAGGGTGACCTCTCCTTTCCTGTTTCTAACCTTAGCCCATACAACCTCAGTAGACAAGTCCTCATCAAACATCCTTTCTACCACCGTAATACTGTCCTTGACTAACAATGCCATACCTCCCCCTCTTTTACCACCTTCCCTGATCTTACTGAAACATCTAAACCCCGGAACCTGCAACAACCATTCCTGTCCCTGCTCTATCCATGTCTCCGAAATGGCCGCAACATCAAAGTCCCAGGTACCAACCCATACTGCAAGTTCACCCACCTTATTCCGGATGCTCCTGGCATTGAAGTGGACACACTTCAAACCACCTTCCTGCCTGCCGGTACACTCCTGCGACCTTGAAACCTTATTCATGACCTCACTACTCTCAACCTCCTGTACACTGGAGCTACAAGTCAGGTTTCCATCCTCCAGCTGAATTCGTTTAAACCCTCCCGAAGAGCATTAGCAAATATCCCCCCAGAATATTGGTACCTCTCTGGTTCAGGTGCAGACCATCCCGTTTGTAGAGGTCCCACCTACCCCAGAGTGAGCTCCAATTATCCAGGTATCTGAATCCCTCCCTCCTGCACCATCCCTGTAGCCACGTGTTCAACTGCTCTCTCTCCCTATTCCTCGCCTCGCTAGCATGTGGCACGGGTAACAAACCAGAGATAACAACTCTGTTTGTTCTAGCTCTAAGCTTCCACCCTAGCTCCTTGAATTGCTGCCTTACATCCCCGTCCCTTTTCCTACCTTTGTCGTTGGTGCCTATGTGCACCACGACTTGGGGCTGCTCCCCCTCCCCCTTAAGGATCCCAAAAACACGATCCGAGACATCACGGACCCTGGCACCTGGGAGGCAACACACCAACCGCGAGTCTCTCTCGTTCCCGCAGAATCTCCTATCTGTCCCCCTAACTATGAAGTCCCCAATGACTAATGCTCTCCTCCTCTCCCCCCTTCCCTTCTGATCAACAGTGACAGACTCTGCACCAGAGACCTGTACCCCATGGCTTACCCCTGGTAAGTCGTCCCCCTCAACAGTATCCAAAACGGTATACTTGTTATTGACAGGAATGGCCACAGGGGATCCCTGCACTGTCTGCCTGTTCCCTTTCCGTCCCCTGACTGTAACCCATCTACCTTTTTCCTGTACCTGAGGTGTGACTACCTCCCTGTAACTCCTCTCAATCACCCCCTCAGCCTCCCGAATGATCCGAAGTTCATCCAGCTCCAGCTCCAGTTCCCTAACGCGGTTTCCAAGGAGCTGGAGCTGGGTGCACTTCCTGCAGATGAAGTCAGCAGGGACACTAGTGGTGACCCTTACCTCCCACATCCTACAGGAGGAGCATGCAACTGCCCTAACATCCATTCCCATTGTTCTGAATTCTAAAAAACAGACTATTGGAAAAAAAAACTAGTAACTTACCAAATCAGCACTCAGAACCTTTTTGGTTAGAGGAGGAGGATGGGTGGGAGACACTACTTTAGTAGCGTTTCGGGTAAAGCAACTGGCCAAATATATTACCTCACTTACTCAGCCGTCCCGTGTCTGCTCCTGCTCGATGCGCACTCTGCCTATTCACGAGGTAAGTTTTTAAAGGAGAAGCTTACCTTCCCAGGCTGCCGTCGCAGATTGGTAGATTTTCTCAACAAACAGACAGTTGGGACCCTGGGGATGCACTTTTTCTCTCTGGGACTAATTTGAACAGTTTTCTTCAGAATGCTTTTTTCAGGATTACTGAGTCGTTCTATTAAGCTTTAAATGTCTGAGACTTAAAATCAATCTTCTTCCTCACCCCACCCAATCTTAAGATCATTTCTGTGGTTCCTGCTGTTCTGTGGTGCTTTTTGTATTATGGAAGTGCTATTCATTTCTTTTGAACTCTTCAGTTCAAGATTCCTATCCCTTGAAGTACATTTCTACCTGAATAATTTGTATATAGTTATCTTTCACATTTACTAACATTCTGTGAAAGCTTCAAATTCAAGCAGTGAAATTATCATAGTGGACAAAACCGTACAAATTTGACTGGGATTCCTATCTATGGTACCTTGGAATAAATAATAAACATTTTAAATTTAAAATAATAGTAATTTCAAATGAAAGCAGGACGTTTTCATAATCTGGTGTCCCATTACGTAACTGCAGGGTTACAATCACTTTACATTGTGAGCTAGCTTGTCATTTTAGGCTTAGGTCCATACCTCCTTGTATCAGTCAATGACAGCCAAGATGTGGCACACAACACAAAACACAACCTTTTCAGTATGCGTTAACATCTTAATGATTTGTTTTGTTATAACAATCTGTTCACAAAGCTCACATTGAAATCAAACAACTTTGTTCATGCTTCTTGTTGTGTATTGCTACAACCATCGTGGCTGACTCCAGTCGTGGCTCAAAGCTTCCAGTCTTCATTCATCTTGATAGTAAACAATGAATCCAATGTCTTTGTTATGTTTAGACTACAGCTGGGGTTCTGTTCAATTAAAAACATGCTCTAGCTTGGCAAGCGAATGTTATAAACACAGCACGGTCATTACCAGTCTTTTAATATATTTAACACTGTGTGCAACGTATTTAGATTCACATTGGCACCTGGGGATTGGGGGCGAGATTATCGGCATCTGCAATTTGTTATGTGGGAAATATATTAAACTGCTTCAAAATCTCCTTTTCGTCCGTGCTAAAGGTGTCGAATACAGCAAAGGTTACATACAAAATCTGACAACATCCCAGCAGCTGTACACAAGCATTGTGCTCCATAACTAGCCATGCTGTTCCAGTATAGCTCTCCAGTAGTATGGCTATAACACTTAACATCCAGACAACAATGGCCAGGTATGATCTGCCTATAAAATAGTCAAAACTATCTCATCCAATTTATCAGCAACCATGGCACAGTGGTACTGGACGAGTCAGCAGTAATGTAAAGAATTAATGTAAATCAGATGGTGTAGGTCATCAGCAGGAACAATGCAAGAACACAGGATTACCGGAAAATTGGGAGATAGCTCTATCCAGTAACATTACTGTACATAACTGTACACAGTTAGTTGGTGATGACAGCAATCACTCGCTAATGAGTATGATTGTCCATCTAGGAAATTCTGTGTCACTGGTCATGATTCTGTGGGCCCTTATGTGGCTGATGAGTTCAATCCTAGAGCCACATCACCGATCACGCGTTTGTCAGATGTTTCCGGAAGGTGGAATTGGTCCTTGTCCTCGCAATCACTGGCATTCCTTTCTCAGGTTCTTTTCCCACACTTCCCCTTGATAATGGATGTTCTCAAAGAATGGTGTCCCTTCATATAGGTGGTTCCTCCAAGTCAGTTTTTTCTGAACGAGGATCTCCCATGTGTTGACATTTCTTGAGGAAGCCTTCAAGGAGTCTTTGAAATGATTCCTGTGTCCTCCTCTCGCTACAGTGCCTCCTTGAACTGGGTGAAGAAGATTTGCTTCGGCAGTCAGAACTCAGGCATGCTAAGCACATGGTCAGCCCAGCAGGGTTGGTTTCGGTTGATTGTGGGGTCAATGTTAGCTCTGTTAGCTGCTTCAATGACACTGAAGTTAGTTCATCTGTTCTCACAGCTGACGTGGAGAACCTGTCTCAAGCAGCATTATAGTATTTCTCAAGGGTCTTGAGGTGGTGTCTATACAAAGTCCAGGTTTTGGAGCCACATAGAAGTGTCACAAAAATGACTGTCTTATACATAAAAATCTTGGTATCAGTGCAGATGTAAAAGTCATTGAAAACTCTCATCCTTAGGCATCCAAAGGTGATGCTTGCAGATTAGATGCAATGCTGAATCTCCGCATCGACATCAGCCTTACATTAGAGGTAGTTTCCCAAGTATGGAAAATTTGGAAGGATTTCTTTATTGATCTTAATGAAGGAATGGGCTCAAACTTGACCTTGTGGGGTTGGTTAGCTCAGTTGGCTGTACGGCTGATTTACAAAGTGACGCCATCAGAGTGGGTTCAATTTCCACACTGGCTGGGGCTGGTGAGAAGTGACTGCCCATGATTCTGGGAGAAGTCAATGCATATAGGCTTGTTTGCTCAGGTACTAAGTTTGCAGACCGACTTGAGTAGTGCCTGGAAAGCGATAAGGTCCAGCACAGCAGTCTTATCTTGGCAGGCAGTCTCATCCTGGTGTGTTGGACTTCTTCTGCACCGGCTTCTGGGTATTCCAGCATTTGACATTTTAATTGGCTTTTCCTGAACTGAAACTGATCTGAGATTAACTTTTCCATAATTTTTACATTTTCTTTTATCTAAGACTTATGTCATTAATACAGGTATTGTGGTATGGGAACATAAAACTTTCCACATCAAATATGTAAAGTACATGTGACAATAAAATCAACATCAAAACTCAAATATGTGGGAAATCAGGGACACTTCCAGTATCCATGGAGATGCTGTAGGCAGGAGTGTGTTCAGCTGCAGCTCCTGATTTGCTGCATGGAGCTGTGGATGGACTCACAATGAAGCATCCATGAGGCTGAGAATGTTGGGGATCACACGTTTAACAACCTGGTCACACCACCAGTAAGGGCTAGAGACAGGGAAGAGTTGAGTGACCACGAGGAAGATGATTAAGTGTGGGCAGGCAATCCAGCAGTCCACTGAGGCCATTCCCCTCTCAAACAAACACATGATTTTGGATACTGTTGGAGGGCATGGCCTCTCAGGGGGAAGCAGCAGCCAGATCAGTGGCACCATGATTGGCACTGTTGTACAGCAGGAAAGGTCGAAATGTAGACAAGCATCAGTGTTAGGGGAATCTACAGTCGGGGCATGAAACCATCATGAATTGGCATAGGAACAGGAGTGGGCCAATCAGCCCACTGAGCCTACTCCACCGTTTAATACAATCGTCGTCATAAAAATCAATCTGGGTCACTAATATCCTTTAGGAAAGCAAATCAGCCATCCTTCTCTAGTCTGGCCTGCATGTGACTTCAGACCTACAGCATGATTTTTTCTTAGAACAAACCATTCATGGAATGTGGGCATCACTGGTTAGGCCACCATTTATTGCCTATCTCTAATTGCACTTTAGAGGGTGGTGGTGGTGAGCTGCTTTCTCGAACTGCTACAATCCATGTGCTGTATGTTGACCCATTATGCTGTTAGGGTCGAAATTCCAGGGCTTTAAACCAGCAACATCTCCATCTATCTCGACTCCATTTTCACCCCCTTGGTCCAGGAACTCCCTACCTATGTCCGTGACACCACCCACGCCCTCCACCTCCTCCAGAACTTCCAATTCCCCGATCCCCAACACCTCATTTTTACTATGGACATCCAGTCCCTATACACCTGCATTCCCCAGGCAGATGGCCTAAAGGCCCTCCGCTTCTTCCTGTCCCGCAGGCCTGACCAGTCCCCCTCCATCCACTTAGCCGAACTCGTCCTCACCCTCAACAACTTCTCTTTCAATTCCTCCCACTTCCTACAGACAAAGGGGGTGGCCATGGGTACCTGCATGGGCCCAAGCTATGCCTGCCTCTTTGTAGGTTACGTGGAACAATCCCTCTTCCGTACCTACACTGGCCCTAAACCCCACCTCTTCCTACGTTACATTGATGACTGTATCAGCGCCGCCTCGTGCTCCCACGAGGAGCTCGAACAGTTCACCACTTCACCAACACCTTCCACCCCAACCTTAAGTTCACCTGGACCATTTCTAACATTTCTCTCACCTTCCTGGACCTCTCTGTCTCCACCTCGGGCAACCACCTAGAAACCGATATCCATTTCAAGCCCACCGACTCCCACAGCTACCTAGAATACACCTCTTCCCACCCACCTTCCTGCAAAAATGCCATCCCCTATTCCCAATTCCTTCGCCTCTGCCGCATCTGCTCTCAGGATGAGGCATTCCACTCCCGTACATCTCAGATGTCCTCATTCTTCAAGGACCTCATCCTCCCCCCCACAGTGGTCGAGAACGCCCTCAACCGTGTCTCCTGCATTTCCCGCAACTCATCCCTCACACCCCGTCCCCGCAATAACAACCAAAAAAGAATCCTCTTGTCCTCACATACCACCCCACCAACCTCCGGATCCAACGCATCACCCTCTGACACTTCCGCCATCTGCAATCCGACCCCACCACCAAAGACATCTTTCCCTCCCCACCCTTGTCTGCCTTCCGGAGGGACCACTCTCTCCGTGACTCCCTTGTCCGCTCCACACTCCCCTCCAGCCCCACCACACACGGCACTTTTCCCTGCAACCGCAGGAAGTGCTACACCTGCCTCCACACCTCCTCCCTCACCCCAATCCCAGGCCCCTGCACATCTGCTAATGCGGTATACTGCATCCGCTGTACCCATTGTGGCCTCCTCTACATCGGGGAAACCAAGCAGAGGCTTGGGGACTGCTTTGCAGAACAACTGCGATCGGTTTGCAATAAGCAACTGCACCTCCCAGTCGCGAACCATTTCAACTCCCACTCCCATTCCTCAGATGACATGTCCATCCTGGGCCTCCTGCAGTGCCACAACGATGCCACCCGAAGGTTGCAGTAACAGCAACTCATATTCAGCTTGGGAACGCTGCAGCCCAATGGTATCAATGTGGATTTCACAAGCTTCAAAATCTCCTCTCCCCCAACCGCATCCCAAAACCAGCCCAGCTCATCTCCGCCTCCCTAACCTGTTCTTCCTCTCACCTATCCCCTCCTCCCACCTCAAGCCCCACACCCATTTCCTACCTACTAACCTCATCCCACCCTCTGACCTGTCCGTCCTCCCTGGACTGACCTATCCCCTCCCTACCTCCCCACCTACACTCACCTTTACTGGCTCCATCCCCGCCTCTGACTTGTCTGTCTCCTCTCCACCTATCTTCTCCTCTATCCATCTTCTAACCGCCTCCCCTTCTCTCCTCATTTATTTCAGAACCCCCTCCCCCTCCCCCATTTCTGATGAAGGGTCTAGGCCCAAAACGTCAAGCTTTTCTGCTCCTATGATGCTACTCGGCCTGCTGTGTTCATCCAGCTCTACACCTTGTTATCTCGGATTCTCCAGCATCTGTAGTTCCTATTATCTCATTAACACTGATGGAATGATGAGTGGCTGAGAGGGGAACTTGTGGATGGTGGTGTTCCCATATATCTGGCACTCTAGGCCTTCTGTAATGGTAATGGGGTTGGAAGGTGCTACCTAAGGGGCATTGGCGAATTTCTGCAGTACATCTTGTAAATAATACACGCTGCTATTACTGAGTATATGTAGGTGGAGAGCGTGGATGCTTGTGGATGTGGTGCCAGTCAGGTGGGATGCTTTATCCTGGATGATGTCAAGCTCCTTGAGTGTCAGTGGAGCCACATTCATCCAGGCAAGTGGGCTGTATTCCATCACACTCCTGACTTGTAGATGATGGATAGGATCTGGGGAGGCAGGAGGTGAGTTACTTGCTGCAAGATTCCTAGCCTCTGACGTCCTCTTGTGGCCACTATATTTATATGGCAAGTCCAGTTCAGCTTCTGGTAATGGTAGCCCCAGGACGTTGATAGTGGTAACACCAATGAATATTGAGGGAAGATGGTTAGATTCTTGTTGGCGATGGTCATTTCCTGCCATTTTATTGTGGTGTATTTACTTTCCACTTGTCAGCTCAAGCCGGGATATTGTCCAGATCTTGTTGCATTTGAACATACACTGCTTCAATATCTGAGGAGATGTGAATGGTGCCGAACATTGTGCAATCATCAGCGAACATCCCTACTTCTGACCTTATGATGGAGGGAAGGTCATTGCTGAAACAGCTGAAGATGGTTGGGCTGAGGACACTATCCTGAGGAACTCCTGCAGTGTTGCCCTAGAACTGAGATGACTGATCTCCAACAACCACAACCATGTTCCTATGTGCCAGATGTGACACTAGCCCCTCACTACCATTGCCTCCAGTTTTGCAAGGGGTCCTCAATGCCACACTTGGTCAAATGCAGTCGTGATGTCAAGGGGTGACACTCCCATCTCTGGAATTCAGTTCTTTTGTCCATGCTTGAATTAAGGTTGTAATGAGGTCAGGAGCTGAATGGACTGGTGGAACCCAAACTAAGGATCAGTGAGCAGGTTATTGCTGAACAAACACTGGTGATTGATCACACCTTGCATGAGCAGACGACTCTTAACTGCCCTCTCAAATGGTTAGGTAAGCTACTCAGTTCATTGAATCATAGAATCCCCACAGTGTGGAAATAGGCCCTTCGGGCCAACAAGTCCACACCGAACCTCAGAGCATCCCACCCAGACCCATTCCCCTATAACCCGCCTAATCTACACCTCCCTGAACACTACAGGCAATTTAGCACGGCCAATCCACCTAACCTGCGCATCTTTGGACTGTGGGAGGAAACCGGAGCACCCAGAGGAAACCCACACAGACACAGGGAGAATGTGCAAACTCCTCACAGACAGTTGCCCGAGGCTGGAATCGAACCCAGTCCCTGGTGCTGTGAGGCAGCCGTGCTTGCCACCATGCCGCCGTGCCGCCTCTGTTGAAAGGCAATTAGGGATGGACAGTAAATGCTGTTTTCCTGTGATGGAAAATGCTATTTTCCTACAAAAGTGATGGAAGTTGTCAGCAACAGTGCTACCAAGTGGCACTTACACAGCAACAACCAGCTTACTGATGATTAGTCTGGGCTTCCTAGAGTTACTCGGCTCCATAGCATTCACTGAATTCTTTGGCAGAAAGCTAGATCTTTCTTCAACAGGAGAACATGAATAGTTTGTTATTGGTTTGAATGCTTCCCAAAAAGGAAGAAGGGTTGTCTTCCAATGTGAACAAAGTCCCTTCATATCTCTCATGCACCCTGTGTACTCCACCTGCACTCACAATACCATTTATCTTTGCTCACTTGGGTGATGGCCTAATGGTCTCATTGCTCGACAATTAATCCAGAGACCCAGATAATGCTCTGGGAACCCAGGTCTGAATACTGCCATGGCAGATGTTGGCATCTGTATTCAATAAAAAGGAAAACTTGGAATTAAGAGTCTAATGATGACTATGAACCCACTGTCAGGAAAAAAAAAACCCATCTAGTTCACTCATGCAGTTAAATGGAAGGAAACTGCTGTCCTTACCTGTTCTGGCCAATGTCAGCAATGTGGCTGACTCTTAACTCTCCGTTAGGATGGCCTAGCCAGCAATGCCCACATCCTGTCAATGAGGTAAATAAAAAAGCTTGAAGCTTCAATCTGATCTGTGACATTTTCTTTTTTGAGTTCTGTTTTTGGACTCATTCCTATGAATGCCCATGGGTTTTCCTCGCAACTTCCAGCACTCTATGCTGTGACTGAAATGGAAACATGTCCCACCTTGTTACAAAGGAAACTCTTTGGCTTCTGATTTTCAGCTCCGCCCTCAGTACATTTTCTTCTGAACTGAGGAGGAGACCTTAGGGCTTTTCCAGCTATCCATTCCTTATTCTTGTACTTGCCTTCTTTTCACTGCCCCAAATGTATGAGGGTAGAAGAAAAGAGGTTTAGTGTTATGGTCCTTAACATTGGTTCTTATTAGGGAAAGTAGTGAGTTTTTAAATATTTCAAATAACCTCTTGAAGAGTTGTATACATAATTTCAGCTTCTAATGTTCTCACCTACTTGGCAAAATTACCTCCCTTTATGCTTCCAATTTAAAAATAATTTGCCCCAGCTGTTTTCTTAAATTCCAGATCCTCTCTCTGTATGTCTCGGGCACTAATTCATATGCAGCCAAATTAATTTATTTTTACAGCACCTTAATCCCAAGAAGACTCCTCTGCCATTGAAAGATATATTTCTCGCGCTTTACCTGTCAACTTACATGACTTGAACAATGTCTTGTTCAATTTGTTCCATTTCATTTGTCTAGCCAGCTTCTCCAATGACATGAAAAATTACTCCATAACCTGTTTCTTAAACTTTGGTAGGACTTGGGCAAATTTAAAAATCTCCTTCCTGGACTTCAAATTATGACCAATATCCTTCCCACCATGGCCTGCCTCAGCAGCTGGCATCTACTGTTTCAACTGCATCCTTTTGAGCCTACTTTCATATTCCCAGTCTATCTGCAAATCTATCTCCAGATTTTCCATTCCCTTCTCATGGTCAAGCTGGTTTGATTGTAACCAAGTATCACCTGATTCTGATGTGAACTACCTGGAGTAGGCAGTCTCTCTTAGGATTCCTCTAAACCATGAGCCTTGCTCAATTATCTTCCTAGTTCTACCAGACAACGTTACCTTCAGTTTACCTGCCAAGTCAATCAACCTGGTCTTTGAAAGTTCCTTTCTAATGCCATGTCCTAAATGCAGTCCAGAACCTGGGGCTATCCTTCACCTGTATTATTTAATAATTTCACATTCAAATCCTAGCTACTTCTATTTTAAACCAAACCTGGATGTGTCCCCCAACTTTTGTTATGCCTCAGTGGGGTACCATGCTAGAAATAAAGCATGGCTACTCCTGGCAAGGTCACAAAAGTTAAAGATTTTTAAAAGTGTACACAATTCTCCAAGTTACCTGTGTTATAGATTAGGTTAACAGGAAGCATGAACTGGTTTCCTGGACTTAACAAGAATTACTATTAATTATAAATAAATATATTCTAACTGCAGATAAATGGTTAGGAACGATTAACTTCGAACTCTACTAACTAAAACTCTAATTCCCTTATAAATTCTCCCTCTACACAGACATACAGACAGACATGTTCAGGAAAAAGAAATGGGTGGAATGGGTGGAGGCAAACTCTGGGAAGGCAGTTTGCTGAGATGATTCCTATGCTGATCAGAATGCCACTTCCCAATCTTCCTTCTCCAGATGATTTCACTTGTTTGCAGTAGGCACAGGGTGATTAGTTCCTGCTTCTTAAAGGTCTTTGACTCACCAAATCACAGCTTACAATCGGAAAGGGGAAATAAACTGGCTATCGTCAGCCTTGACATGCTTCTTAATACTGATTAAAACAAGCTCATTCTCCTCTAGAAGTCAGATGGCTTCTACTAAAGCTTTCACATGCACACGTTACCAAAGACCTATCAGCTACTTGTTGCCAGCAAAGCTCCATTCGTACACACCTCGTGGCTCCAGCTCACCTGCAAAGTAGGTTTCCACTAGCGCCTGATCAAGCAGATTTGTAAGCAGCATTTACAATGAGTTTCAGGTTACTTGCTTTAAAATGTGTGGCAATCCTTCAATAATCCTTGCTTTTTTCTAAAGAAAAATTCCTATTTTAATCAACAATCAAAATTAAAAAGGCATGATCATTCCTCTCAAGATGACAGCAGCAGTGCTCCCGAGACTGCACCCGCTCTGCAGGATCCCACCCGAAGCAAGATGATTGAGAAACCTAATCATTGTCAGAGTACAAACGTGGCACCACTCATACACAGCTGCTAAAAAGACCACCAGATTTCTTGATTCTGTATTTAGAGGCAAAAGTAAATATAATGTGGTAATGTTGCACTTGTATATGATGTTAGATAAAGGACATAAAAGTAGCAGTTAAAAATATAGAAGAGATTCATCTGGAATAAAGGTAAAAATGAAGAAAAAATGAGAGACACAAAGCATACAATTTGCACACAATAAAGTCCTCAAAAAACTTTGTGATGACAGAATACATATTTAATTATGATGGATGAGGGATAAACATTTGCCCAAATTCTGGGCAGAACTCCCCTTCCTTCTTTGAAATTCACTGTCACTGGGTCAAAATCCTGGAATTCCATTCCTATTGGCATTGTGGGTCTACCTACAAAATGTGGGCTGCTACAGTTCAAGAAGGCAACTTACCATCACCTTCTCAAGGGCAATAAATGCTGGCCCAGCCAGTGACATCCACATCCTAAGTGGAAAATAGAAAATGGTGCATGGAATCTTTTATGTCCTTGGTTTAATATTTCCTCCAAAGACAGAAAAAGAACCAATTAGGAAATACGAACCTCAGTAGGTCTTACACCACTTTGAGCTTGCTCCACTATTGAATAAGATTGTGGCTGAACCGCAACCACAACTCCACTTTCCCTTTCATAAAACCATATTATTTCTGACTAATCATATGATCATTTTCCAAGTGGCCTGTTCCCACTTCTTTAATAATAGATTTCAGCATTTTCCTAATGGCTGATTCTCAACTAAATGCCTGCTGCCCAATTTTCTCTCTCCTTCCTTTCTTGAATAACAATGTTAGATTTGTTATTATCCAATGTACTGGAACTGTCCTAAATCTAAGGGATTTTGCAACATGTTGTGGTTGTTGGACGTCAGTCATCTGAGCTCCAGGTCATCTCTGCAGGAGTTCCTCAGGGTACCGTCCTCGGCCCAACCATCTTTATCTGCTTCATCTATGATCTTCCCTCCATCATAAGATCACAAGCAGGGAGGTTCACCAATAACTGCACAACAATATCCAGGCTTGAGCGGACAAGTAGCAAGTAACATTCATACCACACAAATACCAGGCAATGACCATCATCTAATCATCACTTCATGACTTTCAATGGCTTTGCCACTGCTGAATCCCCACTATCGACATCCTGGGGGTAATCACTGACCAGAAATTCAACTGAGCTAGCCATTTAAATACGGCATTGCCAACAGCAGGTCAGAGGCTAGGAATCCTGGAGTGAGTAACTCACTCCCCAAACCCTGTCCACCATCTTCAAGGCAAAATCAGGGGTGCAACTGAATCCATTTGCCATGATATTTGAAGCTCCAACAACACTCAAGAAGCTTGATACCCACCAGGGTAAAGCAGCCCACTTGATTGGTACTACATCCACAAGCAACCACTCCTTCCACCATTGACACTCCATTGCAGAGGATGTACTATCACCAAGTCTCCTTAAATTGCATCTTCCAAATCCATAACCACTTCTATCTCAAAACATTGGAACACCACCACCTGCACGGTCCCCTCCAAATCACTCACCATCCTAACTTGGAAATATATCACCATCCTTTCACAGTCTCTGGGTCAAAATCCTGGAATTCCATCCCTAAAGGTATTGTGGGTCAACAGACAGCAGGTGGACTGCTGTGGTTCAAGAAGGTAGCTCATCACCACCTTCTCAAGGGCAACTAGGGATGGTGGTCAGCCAATGATGCCTAAGTTCCATGAATAAATAACAAAAAAAAAGTCAATGCTTGTACCTAAGAATCTTCTTCAATAATTTCTCTACCAATGATATAAAGCCCACCAGCGTATACATTCCTGATTTAACCCTGATGCCCTTCATGAACAAAGGAACAACACTGGCTATTCTCCAATTTTCTGGGACTTTGTCTGCGGCGAAAGAGGATACAAAAATCTCTTGCAAGGCCTCAGCAATCTCCTCGCTCACCTCCTTCAAAGTCCTGAGATCGATCCCAACAGCCCCTAAGGACTCACCTACCTTAATGTTTTTCAAGACACTCAACACGTCCTACTTCTTAATATCAACATGCTTTAGAGTATCAACAAGAAACCCATCTCTAAACTTATCACCACGCATGTCCTTCTCCTTAGTGAATACCAATGCAAAGTACTCATTAAGGATCCCACCCACTTCCTCTGGCTCCACACATGAATTCCCTCCTTGTCACTGAGTGGACCTACCATTTCATAAATACCCTCTTGGTTGTAATGTACGTATAAAATAACTTGAAATTCTCCTTAATCCTATCGGCCAAGGACATTTAACGGACCCTTCCTGCCCTCCTAATTTAATTTTTTAAATCCTTTTCTGCTTCCTTTACAGTCATCAAGGGCCTTGTTTGATTTCATTTCCTAAAGCTTACATATGCTTCCTTTCTCTTTTTACTTAAACTTACAATATCTCTTATCATCCAAGTTTCCTGAACCTTGCCATCCATATCTTTCACCCTCACAGGAACTTGCTAGAGCTAAACTCTGGTCAACTGTCCTTTGAAGGACTCCTATATCTCAGATGTGGATTAACCTTCATACAGCTGCTCCCAAACCAATTTGACTTCCTCCAGTTTAACACTTCCACTCCTTTTTTAACAACTATTTTAGAACTTACAGAATTATGATCACTGTTCTCTAAATGCTCCCTCACTGAAACCCCAATCACCTGGCCAGGCTCATTCCCCAGTACAAGATCTAAAATGGTCCCTTCCCGAGTTGGATTATCTAGATATTGTTTCAAGAATTTTTCCTTGATACACCTAACAAATTTTGCCTCATCTGAGTACCTCGCACTAAGGGAGTCCCAGTGAATATTGGGGTTATTAAAATATAATACTGTTATTAAAATATAACACAACTCTGTTCTTTTTACCTTTCCATGATCTGCTTACATATCTGTTCCTCTAATTCCTGCTAGCTTTTGGGAGGTCTATAGTATAACCCCACCATAGTGATTGCACCTTTCTTATTCCTAAATTCTACTCACACGGCCCCGCTGGATGAGCCCTCCAAGATGTCTCCTCTTCATTCATCATTCTCCTTAATCCATAACGCAATTTCTCCTCCCTGTTTATATAACCCTCTTTCACACATGAAACATCTAAATCCTGGAACATTGAGCGGCCAGCCCTGCCCTCCTGCCAGTCCTGCCCTTCTGCCAGTCCTCCCTTTCTCTCAGCCAATTTTCTATAATGGGTTCTACATCGCAGTTCCATTTACTTGAACTAACTCCATACAGGCCAGTATCCCATCACTAAGTCATTCTTTAGTTACACATGGAAATTCCTTGACACTGATCCAGCTCTCTTACAGCCAGCTTTCAGAGTGATGACTGATGCTCCTGTTTATATCTGTCAGCCAGGGCTCCCTGATTGGACCAGATTAACAGCTCCAATCAGGGAACTCATATTCTATGAAATCCACCTTGTCACAATCACTTCAGTATTAATCCAGGCTCAAAGTTCATCTGCCTTATCTGTTATACTCCTTGCATCAAAATAAATACACTTCAAACTACAAGTTCCACTGTGTTTCTTAATTTGGCCCTGCCTGTTCTAGCTACTAGACTCACTTGATTTAGCCCTTCTCTTCTCGTCAAAGACTGCACTTGCTGACATACTCGTCTGGTTCCCATGCCCCTGCCATACTATTTAAACCCTCCCGAGTGGCACTAGCAAACCTCCCTGCCAGGATATTGGTACCCCTCTAGTTCAGCTACAACCCATCCTTCTTGTACAGGTCTCTCCTGCCCGAGAAAAGATCCCAATGATCCTTATACAGGATCCCTCCTATACCAGCTCTTTAGCCATGCATTCCACTGAATTATCTTCCTATTTCGGGTGACTGTATCTGTTCATTTGTTTGTCAATTCCATTCATTTCTCCAGTTTTTTTTCTTAACTAATTTTAATTATTTTAAGTTCTTCATTCCCATTAGATCCCTAGTTTCCCACAATTTGTCATCGGATTTTTTGCCTTCTACTGTGAAGGCAGGCGCAAAATATCGGTTTATCATTTCTGCCATTTCCTTATTCCCCATTAAAATTTCTCCTGTCTCAGTCTCTTAGAGACCCATGTTTATTTTCACTACTCTCTCTTACTGTATGTGTACTTGGGTAGATTGTTTTAATGCATCTCGTCAATATTGTAATATTTTATTTTCCCTTTCTTTATCAATTTTTACTTCACCTTCACTCATGTAAAAACTCCCCCATTGCTCATGCTTACTTCTTCTTCCTGACAATATTGTATTTTTTTTCTTTTAACCTGACATTACCCTCAATATTTTTAGTCAGCCATAGATGAATCTGTTTTCCTGCAGAGGTTTTAATTCTCAATGAATATTTGTTAGTGAGAATCATGTAACATCTCTGTAAATATTTGCCATTGCTCGTCTACCATTGTAGAGCTTAGCCTTATTTTACAAAATAACCTTAACTTAACCAGCTCACACCTATGTAATTTGCTCTATTTAAATTCAACGATCTATTTTCCAATTTAAGTACATCACTCGCAGCAGGGAGACTTCCAAAGGCAGGGTTATTTTCACTAGAGCTGAGTAAATTGACGCAATTGTTCGTCACCTTGAAGATTTCCCATAGGAATAACTAGTGACTGTGTTTCCACTGGTTAATGAGGCAGTTACAAGTGAACAACAGTATATGATAATAACAACTCGCTCATAACTTTCACTTGACTAGTACTTTCCACAACGAGTGGACATCTCAAAGCGTTTCAACGATGTGTAGGGATTGTTGCAATACAGAAAACGCGGCAAGTCAACATTCACACAGGAACCAAATGGCCTTTTTCTGCATGTCTACAATGCAAAGCTTTTATTCAAATGGTACTGTTTCAGGAGATCACTGCATGATGCCTACAGGGAGATGAAGCATGTGGATTGAGTTTGCAGCTTATCTTTAATGCCACTAACAATGACAGATAGGTCGCATGAGCCAGTTGCAGGTAGCTTTACTGCAGTCATACATTTATGTATGTCAATCATTTACCTACTTACAGTGTAGCTGTACATGATCACCTCCTGGCAGGTAAGACTCTGACAATAAATGTAGTTTTGCGGGAAGTGGCAGATAGCACAGTCTGCATCTAGTATCCCTCCACTGCTGTTCTGTCTTCTCCTTCCAAAAAGATGTAAGGGGATACTCACAGAAAAATCTATTGTCCAAATATTATGGAGGTACCAAAAGAATTCATTGTCTGAGCACCTGACACAAAGTTTCTTGCCAACTCAGTGAAAAGAAATGTTTTGAAAAAAAAACTTTCATATAAACTTTATTGAATTAAAGCATTGCTTGTGGTAAATCAGATATATTCTGTTCTGTAATAATCACAGCCTTATAATAAAAGGTATTATTTTGCTATTTAAATAGATCTCTGCATTGGATACCCTTTCCTTTAAGCCAAAAAGTCTAATTGCTTTAAGTAAATTCAGTTTAAGGTCAGCAGAGTTTAATACTATTTGCTATACGCAATAACTGACCTCTGAAGCTGGATTCTGGGATTCTGCTCTGCTGCTTGCCCAGTAGATTTTCAATGTTTAAGAGGCATTGAGACAGTCACATGAACAAACAGAGAGTAGAGGGATACAGACCATATGCAGGCAGACAGGACTGGTTTAGAATGGCATCATGCTCTCACAGACACAGTGGACCAAAGGTCCTGTCCCTGTGATGTACTATTCTATGTTCTATGTAACAGTACATCCCTGTTCTTGTATTCCTGTCCTCTCAAACCCTCTTGAAATGAATGCTAACATTGCATTTGCCTTCCTAACTGCCTATGGAACCTGCATGTTAAACTTAAGAGAATCCTGAACGCATGCTCCTTTCTGCTTCAGATTTCTGAAGCCTTTCCCCATTTAGAAAACAGTCTACATCTCTATCCTTCCCACCAAAGGACATAACTTCATACTTTCCCACATTGTATTCCATCTGCTATTTCTTTGCCCACTGTCTTAGCCTGTCCAAGTCCTTCTGCAGCCTTCCCGCCTCTTCAACGCTACCTGTCCCTCTACCTATCTTTATGTCATCTGCAAACTTAGCAACAATGCTCTCAGTTTCTTCATCCAGGTTATTAGTGTACAAAGTGAAAGGTTGTGACCCCAATGCAGACCCCTGCGGAAATCCAATAATCACCAGCTGCCATCCTGAAAAAGACCACTTTATCCCACTCTCCGCCTTCTGCCAGTCAGCCAATCCTCATCCATGCCAGTACCTCACGCCTAAAACCAGGGCTTCTTGTCTTATTTATTAGCCTACTGTGTGGCACCTTATCAAAAGCCTTCTGGAAGTCCAAATTTTTCACATCCATTGGCTCTCCTTTGTCTAACTTACTCATTACCTCCTCAAAGAATTCTAACAGATTTGTCAGGCATGACCTCCCTTGACCAAGCTGTGAAAACTCAGGCCGATTTTACCGTGCACTTCCAAGTACTCTGCAATTTCATCCTTAATAATGGACACTAAAATCTTACCAATGACCGAGGCTAGGCTAATCGGCCTATAATCTCCCCTTTTCTGTCTCTCTCCCTCTTAAACAGGGATGTTACATTAGCCATTTCCCAGTCCTCTAGGACCCTCAGTGATAGCAGTATTCGTGGAAGAACACAAGCTCAGATTGTTTTGTAAACTACGTGGATTTAAATACAACACCCTGAGTCCTGCAATGACTGCCCCTTCTCATATCTGTCCCCTTATCTACGGTACCTGAAGTTAGATTCCTGAAGTTAGATTCACACTCTCTATCCCATTACTTGTTCTAGAAACATTAATAACCTCTCCTGAGCTCTTCATTTCTTTAATATTTTTCATCAATTTCCATGCAACTGAATCTACCCCTGCAAAGTCTGGTTTAAAACCCTATCCACAGGCCTGGTTATGCAAATTGCTGGGACTCTGGCCCCAGCACGATTCAAGGGGAGCCCGTCCCATTGGAACAGCTCCCTCTTTTCCTGATACTGTTGCCAATGTTCCATGAATTCAAACCCATTTCTCCCACACTAATCTTTGAGTCATGTGTTTACCTCTTTAACCTTGTTGCCCCATGCCAATTTGCTTATGGCTCAGGTAGTAATCTGGATATTATACCTTTTTGGTTCTGCTTTTTAATTTTAGCCCCAAGATGCTCATATTCCCTCAGCAGAACCTCTTTCCTCTTTCTACCTATATCGTTGGTACTTACACAAACCACAACAACTGGATCTTTCCCCTCCTACTCCAACTTCCTCTGCAGCTCAGATATCCTGAATGAAAACAGAAATAGTTGGAAAAATCAGCAAGTCTGGCAGCATCTGTGGAGAGGAATCAGAGTTAATGTTTCAGGTCTAGTGACCCTTCTTCAGCTATTCTGAACCCAGGCACAGGACAGGAAACACAGCCTTAGGGACTCTCGATCGTGGTCACGGAAACCATCATCTATTCCCCTGACTGAACCACGGTGCTATGGTCAGATTGCTCATCCTCCCTACAGCCCCACTCTCATCCACACAGGGAGCAGGAACCTCAAACAAGCTCATGAGCTAAGGCTCCTTCAGCACTATCTCCTGGATCCCCCTCTACCTGCTTCACTCATAGTCACACCCTCATTAATAAATCTTGTCCCCATAATCCTACACTCACACTAATTCTGCAATTCTAACATTGCACAAGCCTCCCACCAAGGCTAAAGGTCTATCACTCTCACTATTGCATGCAGCATCCTCACTCAACAGCTCTCACATATACCAACTCCCCCCAAATTATTTCCTGCCTTCTATGCTGCCTATTCATTCCCTGGGAATACCTCACCACTTCTTCTGTACCTGCACTCGCACTTACATTGCACTCAATTCCTCCTTTTGCCAGGAGTGTAGTAATTTTAAAACAAACACTCCTCCCAGAGTGTATTTCTCCTCTCATGAAAGCTATAATCAGCTCCCTTCACAGTTTTTATCCACTCTGCGTCCCAGCATAATGGCTCTGAATCTCTTGAAGTCTCCCACTTTCCCCAGCACAGCATGGACTGACCCCCCACCACCACCAACATGCGCCCCCCAACAACTCCCAATAACTCCTTTGATGTTTATTCCCTAAATACTCACAAATGATCTGGCCAACCTCCTGTCCTGAAATCAGACGATGTTCTTGACAGAGTGAGGTTGCACTCCCTGTCGAGCACAGTCACCCTTCACTCAACTCAAAACCGCACCCCTTAGACTTTCAGACATGGATACATGGTTGAAGCACAGGCAGAGTGCTGCCACACAAGCTGCTGACACATGCTGTAGGCTTGACACTGATGTAACATTTTACCATTCAGAAACAAGAGAGCCCTCTTTACCGTGCAGTCAAGCTGGCAAGCATGACAAGCTTCATTTAGATGAGGAAACTGCCATCCTTACCTGGTCTGGCCTACACGTGACTCCAGACCCACAGCAATGTGATAGACTCTTGACTGCTCTCTGGGCAATTAGGAATTAATAAAATTGTGAGTTGTATATACAATGTTGCCTTATTGGAGCTGTGAGAGGGAAGTTCAGACAAACTGGCACTGCCTGTTTATGTTGTATCAGAGATAAAAGGTACTGCAGATGCTGGAGAATCCGAGATAACAAGCATGGGGCTGGATGAACACAGCAGGTCAAGCAGCATCATAGGAGCAGGATGGGTAATCCTGCCCAAAGACAATCTCTTCATTAACTTTTCTACTGGCACCAGATGTTGTCGTTTCGGGAGAGCTCACACAGTGACATGCCACTTGGCTGGGCCGTGGGCAGGTAGGCTACAGCCTTGTTGACAAAACAGCAGAAACATCTCCCTTTCTCTCACTTCCGTGATTAATAAAAAAGCCCTAAAAACTGGCTACTCTCGCCCACCTTTCCTCTGTAAGCTGCTCTCTCTCTATCTCTCTCTCTCTCTCTGTGAATTCCTTGTTGGGAGGAACAGAGACTCTGAAAGGGTGAATTCTCAACCAGTGAATGAAATACTGAGAATCGGTGTACCCATAAACTCATGACATCGGCAAAGAGTCGGAAGGAGTTGAAGTATTCCTGAGTGGTGCCATGTAGATGGTGGACAGACTTTGGAGAGTCAGCTGGTAAGTTGTTCACTGCAGGATTCCTAGTCTCTAGCCTGTACTTATAGACGCAGTATTTATATGGCTTGTCCATTCAGTTTCTAGTTAATGCTAACCCCCAGGATATTGATAGTGCAAAATTCAACAATTGTAATACAAATTAATGCAAGGGGTGGTGATTAAATTCTCTCTTCTTGGAGATGGTCATTACCTGGCCTGTGGTGTTTATGTTACTTGCCATTTGTGCGCTCAAGACTAGATGTCTTTCAGGTTCTGCTGCATTTCAACATGGAGAGTTTCAGTATCTAAAGAATCAATGAACGGTGCTAAATTCCCAAAGTGTAAGCAAACTTCAGCCTCTCTGCATTGGTACAATTGACATCCCAAATCTTGATCTCTGAATTCTCCCTGAAAACAGCAGCAGAAGTCTTATTTATTTCAGATCTTGAAAATATGGGTTTTTATGGCTGTAGCATGTCTAAACAACAGATACAACCTTTCACTTTTGATGGCTCTTATTTGTTCTTATTTGTCTATCTGCTCTATGTGTCCAGCTACCTTCAATTAATTCAGTTTTCACTTTCAAGAGTAACTTTTCCTGCCTTCAAAAATCCATTCTTCCTGATTTAGCCCATCTTTCTTTTTATTTCTAATGCTGTACTTTTTTTAATGGGATTTTGCCTTTCAAATTGGCTTCTTAGTAACTAAATGAATTTCCTTAGGATAGTTAACATTAATTCATACACCAAACAACATGAGAATTGAGAAGGTGACATTGATTTTCAATTCTCCAGTTCTGAAACCACCCTGGGTTTTATTGCTTTAGAGGCGTTCAGCCAAGGGCAACAATGCCTTTCCCTTGATGCCCAGCAGGGAGATAGCTCGAAAGTTGCTGCCATTTCTGAGGTCACTCTTGCTCTTCTACAGGTTCACAATTTTGCTTCATATATTTCCTGAAGCATAGACTCTCCCTGCAGTGCAGACAAGCAAAGCTGCAGGAATGCCTATGTCAGTGCTTGATGAAATCGGATGGTATAGATTCATCTCCTGGAATTTTGCCAATGGCAAACAGTTCAATAGCTTTGCTACGCTCCTCCATTGCAGGTTCACTATCCAGCTCTACCATGACAGACAAACCTTCTATGGTATCTGGACTTTCCTCAATAAATGAGTTCTCCCGAGAGCACAACTCAATTCCACCCATTTCTTCAACTGCTTGTTGCAGTCAGTAATGATTTGTCCTGTCTCTATTCTCAATGGAGCAGTTTTCTTCGCTGATGGACCTGCTGCTTTTTTAAGTCCTTGACATTCCCTGTATTGAAAGACATCTTGGTATTCTTGTAAAGTTGTGATCAGTATTGGTTGGTGCACAGCCTACCAGTCTGTTTGGCTTTACTTTGAGGAGCTCTTAGTGCAGTTAGAGTCTTTTTATTTGGACCTCTCTAGTAATCAATGAGAGCAGATCACTTGACTTCAAAGACAGGATTTATCACAGAGATGTTCGCCTCAAACCAAGTCAACCCTTTTCCACTTTTGCTTCCCAGAAGCTGAAGCACTTGCCATTAAATTTCTGCAAAGGCTTTCCACTTCAAATAAAAAAACTTCAGGAAACCTTCTGGATTCCAATCCAGAGGCATGCCAAGGAACAATTTGTAGCACAGTCAGTCCTGTGTTCAGCCGTGTTGGAAATGTGGTTCAAAGGGTCAAATCTGGTTAATGGTCAGATGGAGGGATGGCAATATCCTGATATTGGAAATATTATGAACACCTTGAGGCATTTTGTTCTGAATGGAATTGTTAGTTATTACAAAGCTCATGGTAGAAGCAAAGTTCAGTCATCTCTGAGATAACAACGTGTAGACGTTTCGGGCCTAGACCCTTCTTCAGAAATATTTCTGAAGAAGGGTCTAGGCCCAAAACATCAGCCTTCCTGCTCCTCTGATGTTGCTTGGCCTGCTGTGTTCGTCCAGCTCTACACTTTGTTATCTCAGATTCTCCAGCATCTGCAGTTCCCACTATCTCTTCAAGTGGTCTCTGTTCATTTTAATTTCTCATCCCTGAGCTATGATGTCTCAGGTGGAAAATACCCCATTATCTGCTTTCACTCTTCCATTGAAATCTCCCAATAGGTGAAAGTGTTCTGGCTCAGGGGTTCTGTTAATAGCTCTCCCAAGCCTCTCTGGTGTTTTGTCCCAGCTCGTTTCCCTGGAACTGAGGACAACAGAGTTAATGTTTTGAGTTTAATAGTACTGAAGCGTTCCAAAGAAGAAATGGTAACTCTTGTTTCTCTTTTCACAGATGCTGCTAGACCTGCTGAATTTGTCTAGCACTTTATTTTTATTTCAGAGCTCCAATATGTGTAGTACTCTGCTTTGATTAGTAACATTCATCGTCTCTGCTGCCCATGTTGTGTTAACTTCAGCAAAACAAGAGGCACAAGCCAGCGTAAACTGTAAGAACTTTGGACTTCCTGAACATCAGGGTCCCCCACTCAAGTGCACAGGAATGCAAAGCGCTATGTTTCACACTGGCTGGTTGTAGGATTTAATAAAAAAATGACATATTTAGACATCAGTTCTCCTTTGGACTCCATCCTAGATTCTGAATCAGGGTTCAGTCCCTTAACCTTTAATTCTCCTGAAGAATTAGTAACATGGTGGAGTTTCTCAGGAGGTTTAGTCTGGGCTCTAAGAGACCAGTTTTTGTGAGCAAACAGGAGGAACCACAGTAATGTCCAGAAGTACAACTGGGGAGGCAATGGCCTAGTGGTATTATCACTAGACTATTACTCCAGAGACCCTGGTAATGTTCTGGGGACCGGGGCTTGAATCCTGCCATAGCAGTTTGTGAAACATGAAGTCAACAAAAATCTAGAATTGGGAGGCTAATGATGACCATGAAACCATTGTCAAGTGTCAGAATAAAACCACATGGTTCACTATTGTCCTTTAGGCAAGGAACTCCTTACCTGGCCTGGCCTACACATGACTCCAGACCCACAGTAATGTGGATGATTCTCAACTGCCCTCTGGGCAATTAGGGATGGGCAATTAATGCTGGCCTAGCCAGTGATGTCCACAGCCTGTGAATGAATAAAAATAAAATCAAAGTGATCTTCTCATTCAGGCAGCTGCAAGGGAAATGCAGTGAACAAAGGAGACCACTATATCTTTTCCTGATCCATTTAACCAAGGGATTCACTTAGACTGACCCTAGGCAGCTTGTCTCAGCTGCAGCCAAACAGGGCCGCTGGCTAAAGCTGGTCAATGTCCTCTGCTCCTTCTATGGTGACAAGATGGATGGGGTTAGCTGTGACAGGGTCACATCAAATCCCTTTGCAATTCAGAGTGGGTTCAAATGGAGCTGTGATCTGAGATGGATCCTCTTCGGCATATTCTTCCCTTTGCCCCTATTATTTGCCTTCAGTTCATCTACAGAAGGTGGTGCACAGTGAGAAAATAACAGCAAGAGTTGGCCACTCAGCCCAATCTGCCATTCAATGTAATCATGACTGATCTTCTTTTTCAATGCGATGCTTCTGCTCTGTTCCCATACCCCCGACACCTTTATCTATCTATTTCTTCCTTAAAAATATTCAGTGACTCAGCTTTCACAGCCTTCTGTGATAAAGAATGTCCCAGGTTCACCATCGTGTGAGTAAAGAAATGTATCCCAATCTCAGTCTAAAATGCTCAGTGCGCATTCCGAGGCTACGACTTCTTGTTATAGATCTCTGGCCAAGGAAGCATCCAGTCTGCATCCAGTCTGTCGAGCTCTGTCAGAATTTAGTGGGTTTCAGTGAGGTCCTCTCTCCAGACTTCTGAACTCCAGTGAATACGGGCCCAGTCTTTCTTCATACAACAAACCGATCTTCCCAGGAACCTCAGTGACTACTGACATATCAGAACTGATGGAAAGCTATTCAGCCCTGCCTGACTGAGATCTAAAACAAAATTACACCAAGTCCACATCAGGGAACAGTTCAATGACAACACTGCTGTACTTACATGTCGTACTGAGGTATAGCTTCGTTGGTAACTAGACATGCTCTCTCACAGTTGGAAGGAGTTTGGTTTCATCATCAGCATCAGAATGTAACCAAACCACCATCGATCAGTAGATTACATTTCTGACTTGATATCACCAGCTCTATATCATTAGCAATCTGTCACTGGATGCTGCAATCAAATCACACATTCAAAAGCACAAGACTATAAGATACAGGAGAAGAAGTAGGCTATTCAGCCCATCGGGCCAGCTCCACTATTCAATGAAATTGCGAGTGACCTCATAATTCCAAACTCCACTTTCATGCCTTTTCCCCATAACCCTTGATGCCTTACTAATTAAAAAATCTCTCCACCTCAATCTTGAATATAGTTAACAATCTAGCCCCTTCAGCCCTCTGTAGTAAAGAAATCCATAGATTCACTATCCATTGAGAGAATAAGTTACTCCTCAACTCTGTCTTAAATGTGTGACTACTTATTTTTGAATTTGCCCTCTTGTCCCAGACTCTCCTCCGAGGAGGAACAACCCATTCTGAGGAAGAGTCACTGGACCCGAAAGGTTAACTCTGATTGTTCTTCACAGATGCTGCTAGACCTGCTGAGCTTTTCCAGCAACTTCTGTTTTTTGTTTTTTCTCCTCACCTACCCCTGTCAAGTCCCCGAAGCATCCTGTACATTTCAAAAAGGTCTCCTGTCATTCTTCAAAATTCCAACAAGGACCAGCCCAACCTACGCAACATCTCCTCATAAGACACTATCAAACCCGCTGACAAAGGTAGGGCAGTGGTAGTCTGGAGGACAGGCCTCTATATCACAGAGGCCAAACGTCAACTCTCCAACACCACATCCTACCTCCCCCTTGATTATGACCCCATCAAGGGCCATCAAGCCACCGTCTCCCACACTGTCCATGATTTCATCGCTTCTGGTGACCTCTCCTCCACCGCCTCCAGCCCTATAGTCCCCCAGCCCCGTACTGCCCTGTTCTACCTGCTCCCCAAGATCCACAAGCCCAGCCACCCTGGCCGACCCATTGTTTCTGCATGCTCCTGCCTCACCGAACTCATCTCTTCCTACCTCGACTCCATTCTCTTCCTCTTGGTTCAGGCACTCCCCACCTACACCCAGGACACAAACCACGTCCTCCACCTCTCTGGTAACTTCAAGTTCCCTGGACCCCAGCTCTTCATCTTTACTCTGGACGTTCAATCCCTGTACACGTCCATACCCTACAAGGACGGCCTACAGGCCCTCAGTTTCTTCCTCTCCAACGGACCCATCCAGTCCCTCCCACCAGTACCCTCTTCCACCTCACCGAAATAGTCCTCATCCTCAATAACTTTTCCTTCAATTCCTCCCATTTACTCTAAATCCAGGGGTTGCCACAGGCACTTGCATGGGCCCCAGCTATGCCTGCTTGATTGTTGGTTATGTCGAACAGTCCCTCTTCGGCATTGTACACCAGTACCGTTCCCCAACTCTTCCACCATTACACCGATGACTGCATCAGTGCTGCATCTTGCACCCAGGCTGAACTGGGGCAGTTCATCGACTTCGTTAACAACTTCCATCCCGCCGTCAAATTCACTTGGTCTATCTCAGACACTTCCCTCCCCTTTCTTGACCTCTCTGTTTCCATTTCTGGCGACAGCTCACACACCGATATTTACTAAAAACCCCCAGACTCCCAGAGCTACCTAGACTACACCTCCTCCAACCCTGTATCCTGCAAAGACTCCATCCCGTTTTCCCAATTCCTCCATCTCTGTCGCATCTGCTTTGAAGAGGAGATGTTCCACTTCCAAGCATCCCGGATGTCCAGCTTTTTCCAACAACGCACCTTTCCCCCCGTTGTCATCCAGACAGCCCGCCACTGCGCCTCCTCCATTTCCTGCTCCATAGCTCTAAACCACTCCCCCTCCAAACATAATAAAGATAGGGCCCCCCTTGTCCTTACATTCCAACCCACCATCCTCTGCATCCAACGTATCATTCTCAAACACTTCTGCCAAATCTAATTAGACCCCACCACCCGGGATATCTCCCACTCCCCACCCCTCTCTGCCTTCCACAAGGATCATTCCCTTTGCCACTCCTTAATTCGTGCCACACAACCCACCAACCACTCCAACCCACCCGGTACATTCCCCTGTAACCATAAAAGATGCAACACCTGCACACACACCACCTCCCTCGCTTCCATCCAGGGACCTAAACACTCCTTCCAAATGAGACAGAGCTTCATCTGGATCTCCTCCACCCTCGTCTACTGCATCCAGTGTTCCCAATGTGGTCTTCTCTACATTGGTGAGACCAAACATAGACTAGGTGACTGTTTCGCCAAGCATCTCCGCCTGGCCCGCAACGGCCAACCTAACCTCCCGGTCACTGCCCCAACCCCCCTCCGACATGTCTGTCCTCGGCCTCCTCCAGTGTCGCACTGACTCGGAATGCAAATTTAAACAACAATATCTTATCTTCCACCTGGGCACCCTACAGCCTGGAGGGCTCAATATTGAGTTCCCCAGTTTCGAATAACCTTCCCACCCATCTCTTGGCTCCCCTTCCAGCCCCACCTCCTCCCTTCCATTCCACCTTCTGACCCTCCCTCTCAGCTACCAACCAGATTCATCAACCAACCAGGTCGCACCTACCACCAGTGTCCACCTATCACCACCATCCCACCTCCACCCCTCCTCCTCTTTATCTGCAGCTCCCCCTACCCCCACATCTAGTCCTGAGGAAGGGTAATAACCGAAACGTTGACTGCTACTTTCCTCCAGACGCTGCCTGGCCTTCTGGGTTCTTCCGGCCTCCTGTTTGTCTACCTCCATACCTGCTATTAGTGACCTTTCTCTGGACTGCCTCCAATGCCAGTATGTCCTTCCTTACGAAAAAGGACCAAAACTGTTCACAGTATTTCAGCTGTGGCCTTGTATAGTTCCCTACTTTTACATTCATTTTCTTTTGAAATAAAAGGCAACATTCTGTTTGTGTTCCTATTACCATCTGAATTTAGATGCTAACTTTTTGTGACAAATGGACAAGGACTCCCAAATCCCATTGTTCTGTAACCTTCTGCAGTATTTCTTCATTTAGATAATATTTAACTGCTCTATATTGACTGTCAAAGTATATAACCTCACATTTCCCCACATTATATTCCATCTGTCAAGTTTTTACCCACTCACGTACCCTGCCTATATTCTTCTCTTTGCATCATCCTCACCACCTGGCTTCCCACCTGTTTTCGTGTCATCCGCCAACTTGGCAACAGCACATTCACTTTCCAACATATATATTGTAAACTGTTATGGCCCCAGTATTGTTCCTGGTTGCCATCCTGACAGTGTCCCTCATATCCCAATTCTCCATGCTGTAGTGGCCAAACTGAGTAAGAGAATGTTGTGCAACAGCAGCCTCCCAAAAATATTAAAAATATTATGCCTGATCTCAGTGCATTCTTCTACCGTGATGAGACCTGGATAAGGTACACTAGACAAGAGAGAAGGCTAAACAGTTTCCACCTTCACTGTTTCAAATGTATCCTTAGCAGTTCTTTGCAGGTTAAGGTCACCAATTCTAGTATCCTGCAAGATGCTAATTTCAACAACATACATTCATGACATGTTCATTGGGTGGATAATGGCTGTTTACCTAAAAACATTCTGCAGAGTGCGCTGGCACTGGGTCATGACCTGCTGGATGCCAATACCTCCATTACAGGGGCACCTTTTCAGCAAGATGCAGTCGTAACTGTGTTTAATATATACTATTATCATTTCGGAATATAGGCTTTTAAAAAAGAGCCTGATGCATTTTGAGATAACAAGCATGGGGATGGATGAGCATAGCAGGTCAAGCAGCATCATAGGAGCAGGAAAACTTGACGTTTCGGGCCTAAACCC
>JAHRHZ010000248.1:24260768-24290092 GCA_024137785.1 Ginglymostoma cirratum | reverse complement strand
CCCTTTCTGATGAAGGGTTTAGGCCCGAAATGTCAAGTTTTCCTGCTCCTATGATGCTGCTTGACCTGCTGTGTTCATCCAGCCCCATGCTTGTTATCTCGGATTCTCCAGCATCTGCAGTACCTTTTATCTCTGATGCATTTTGATTTCAGTTCTATTAAGGAAATTATTTTTTAAGAACTCAAAAACCTAAAAAAAACTTGCAAGCAACCATGTGAATTTGAAAGTTTCCTGCAACACCTGGGTAATAATTGATGAAATATTTATACCACAGGGTTCATGGCATGCTGAAAAACAAATGGTCAGAGATGCTGGTGGATTGGTTTGAGTGCAGTTCTGAACAATTAGGTTTCAATTTCATTCTTTCATATTGCTACAGTTCAGATGAACAGTTCCATTTCAGCAGAAGGGCAGGTTAGTTTCTGAAGTCTCCAAGTTTGACAGTCTATAAAGAAGTCCACAAGCTATGTGATAGAAAATAGATTCATGCCACTAACTAAAACAAAATCTTGGAACTGTCTCAGTATTCCAAGAAGGTAAACTGCAACAAGTCAGATAAATAAAAAATTTAAGAGGAGTGATACTTCTTTGGGATTGAGTATCTGAAAAGGCTATTGCTGGGGAAAGGTTAGATTCAATGGAATGACTTATTCCCATTTTATGGCAAAATGCTTTTCGGGTAAGATTAATGACAGGTATTTGCCATGGCCCATTTTGACATTTCTCACACAATCATAGAGCCATAGAGTTATATGGCACTAACACAGACCCTTCAGTCTAACCAATCCATGCCAACCTTAATCCCAAACTAAACTAGTCCCCCCTACCCGCACTTGGCCCATATCCCTCCAAACATTTCTTATTCATGTACTTATCTAAATATCTTTCCAAGGTTGTCACTGTACCTGCACCAACCACTTCCTCTAGAAGTTCATTCCACAGACGAACTGCTCTCTGTAGAAAAATTACCCTTTTCTTCCTTCCACTCTTCAGCTAATTAATTAAACAACTGGCCTCTCCAGCGCCAGTCTCATGAAATCATGTGGCAGGAGATGTGCTTACTTTGTGACCTTCTCATCACCACTGGCATCATATTTAAATCCAAGCTCTGCAGCACTTAGGCACTGTCACAAAGTGTTAGCAGCAGGGAGCACGTCTGACTGTCCTGCCACATAATTTAATGAGACTGCCTTCACACTTGTGTGTATCCCCAACAATATGGCCCATAAAGGCAAGTTAGTTCCTTGGTTCACCAACAGGGGCCTGGAGGCCTTAGGGGACAGCATGACGACAAAGAGGGCAGTGCTTTTTTCCTGCTGACTGGCAAAGGAGGCTAAAGGATAGTGGCCCAGGTCAATGCAGCAATCACAGCAAAGCTCAATGCACAGCAATGCACAAAAAATATTAACAGTCTTCTGTGCTCCTCAAGGGTAAATGCTACTATCCTTCCTCTGCTACATCACACTCGCAGGAACAACACTCACTTTAACACTGCTACTGCACACTCACCTCACCACAACTCCTGGACTCTTGCTACCACATGCTTCATGCTCACTCAACGATTCTCACCCATCTCAACCTCCCAAACTACTAACCCTGCAGCTCTCTGTACTTCCTATTCACTCACTTCCCCTCTTGCTCAAGCATCAGCACTAATGCTCTCCCACCCACTTCCATCATTCTGAAACCCTTCCTTTGTGTCACTGCAAGAATACTTGGACTGCTCCTTTACTGTTCGAAATGTACCAAACCACGAAAAGTTTCCTGCCTCTCCCTCGGCACTCAAAAGCAGTGCAAGCCACGGCCTCCAACAAAGTAAGGGAGTGTTTAAAAAGTTAACTAAGAATTATACAGTGTTTTCTGAGTAGATGTATGAGATAGATGGTTGTCCTTGCCAGCAAAGTACATGACAGAAGAATGCAAGGCATAAGTATTAATAAGTTCCAAAGTGAAGACCTGAAGGGCTGCAGAGGTGTGTTAGTGTAAAAGCAGTTGAGATGATGTGGTAATGCTCATCATTTGGGATGGGCGGATGAAGAGTGGAAACAAGAGTGTCGATGATGGATGCAGGAACATGGTGGTGAAGACAGAATTATCCAAAGGCCCAGAGAAGCAAGCATCGACCTCCTGCTGCTAGGTAATTGCTTTGAATGCCATGTTGGGAATTGCACCATCTAACTTCTCAGACAAAGAGAGAATTGGGAACACCACAGCAACGAGGTGAATTTAACTAATAACGAGGTGCAAATGTATGGGGATGAGGTAGTCCCATGCATTAGTGAGATTCAGAATTTGCCGCTTAAACGCTAAAAGGAGAGTTGGAATTTACTCTCTCAACACTGAGAATCTGATTTTTCCATTTTCACCATACTTTACCAACATGTTTGCCATTGTTTATATTGATCAAGGGAGTGGAAAATTCCACTTCATGTTTTGTTGTTTATAGTTAAATCTTTTCTTATTGAGTTATATAAATACATGTATTCTAAACAAAACAAAAAAACTGCAGATTCTGGAAATCAGAAATAAAATCAGAAATTTTCAGTTCAGAAGAAGGGACCCGAAACATTAATTCTGCTTTCTCTCCAGGTGCTGCCAGACCTCCTGAGTTTTTCCAATAATTTCTCATTTTGTATGCATATATATGTGGCTTTTTTTTCATTTTTGCGGAATAAATGTGTCCTTGTATAAAAAGAACATTGACAGCCTAGTACGGACATGTTCAGTGACTCCACTGTGGTAACCAAATGTAAATCTAATACACCATTCACGCCAGGTTTCATTCTGGCATCTGACTTGCCCAGTATTACAGTTAGCTGGGATCATAACTATATGAAAATGGGGGGCATTGATACACACAACTGGGAGACAGGTGTTGCAGGCAATGACCTCTGGAGGATGACTGCCTGAATGGGGATTGGAAGTGGTGAGGCGAAACAGAAAAGCACAATTGGATGAGAACTGAACCAAGAGAAAACAGAGGTTAGCAATCCTGCACGTTCTCAGCCCATGTATTCATCTGCTAAATGTGGCAAAGACTGCAACACCAGAATAAGGCTCCTAAACTACAGGAGGTAATGCTTAATACAGAGGGAGCTATCAAGTTACAAATCATCATCTCATGAAACTGAAGACTGACAAAGACAGAAACTACATTCTGAGGTCCCGATCTCAGTATGTTTAGTGGATGTGGAAAGGAGAGGTAGGGTCGATTCCCATAAAAAGGGAAAATAAATCAGAAAGCAAGACAATCCTGAGGTAAACTTAACTATATTACAATATTCCACTCAAACACCGGACTACCAGACGCCTATCTGTAATGAATATTTCCAGCCCCTGTTGGAGTACTGAATAACGCTTTAAGTGAAGAACTACAAAATTTGTCAATGATCAAAGCAATCAGCCAGAGAATGGAAGAATAACACTGCCACCATCCTCATTGAATCCAGTATTAAAAATAACCTGACAAGTCTTTGGGTTGTAATTCACAATTCCCTTATTATTGCTGATCCTAAATCAGAAAATCAGCAATCTTCTTTGTTCTACATCATGTGACATGCCTTTTATTTTCAACACCATGTCAGGAAAAGGATCACCCCACACTGGTATGGCATTCAATTACAATGACAGTGTGTCTCAGTGAATTTGAGGATGTAATTCAATCATTGTGTTGTGATGGTAAACACACTATTCAAGGCTCACTTATGGATTTTAACTCTTGTGAATATTTCAACTCAATTACTTTGTTGAAAAGGACCGATCATTAGTCACTTTCTGGTGCGTGTGTATATAAACAATATATATATAAAACTAAATATTTTCTGTTAAATAACAGTTTATCATGAGATAAACTCACAATAACTGGGTCACAGTCATTAAACCTTTTATATTTTGTGTTCATCATGCTGAGGTTCATTCATGGAAGTTGAACACTTCCTGTTTCAGACACCCACTGTCTGAATCAATTAAGATTCAGTTCAGATGCTGCACAGTTAGCTGTAGACTAAAGCTCCCTATGTGAAGCCTTGATAATATGCCTTAGCCCTAATCAATAGAGCACTCCCGCCACAGCAGGGTGATAATTTTCTATGTCCTAACCAGCAATTGTGAAATTCACAATTTAATTCCAATTAATGACAAATGAGAAGTTTTGAATTATGGATTTGAACTCAAATTCCTCAGGCAAACCACAAAATACCACCGCATAAACCTGCAGTCGATGATTATTTCTCGAAGTGAGGAGCTCATTTAGCCTCAACTTCAAGAACATTCTGACCCTATCCACCAGAATATCAAAATACTGTTCTCAGCAGGTCCACAACAAATTATACGAACAATTCAATCTAGAGTTCAGATGTGTGATTTTAAGATGGGGTTACCATCACTGAATCCCTCACTATCAACATCCAGGGGGTTACCATTGACCAGAAACTCAGCTGAAGTCACCATATAACTACCGTGGCTACAACAGCTGGTCAGAAGCTAGAAATACTGCGGCAACTAACTCAGCTCCTGACTCCACAAAGCCTGTCCACCATCTACAAGCCACAAATCAAGAGTGTGATCAATACTCCCCATTTGCCTGGATTAGTGCAGTTTCACTCAAAGAGCTCTATACCATCCAGGACAAAGCAGCCCACTTGATTGGCACCATATCCACAAGCACCCACTCCCTCCACCACCGACGCTGAGTAGCAGCAGTGTGTACTACCTACAAGATGCACTGCAGAAATTCACCAAAGATCCTTCAATAGCATCTTCCAAACCCACAACCACATCCATCTAGAAGGACAAGGGCAGCAGATACGGGGAAAACACCACCACCTGCGTGTTCCCTTCCAAGGCACTCACCATCAATCCTCATTTGGAAATATATTGCCGTTCCTTACAGTTGCTAGGTTAAAATTCTGGAATTCCTTCCCTAACAGTATTATGGGTCTGCAGTGGTTCAGGAAGGCAGCTCACCATCACTTTCACCTGGGCACTTAGGGGCACTTCTGACCCAGCTAGTAACACCCGTCGCACCAGAGAACAAAATGAAGATAAAGATATTTGTCAATGACGTGGCAAATGCAGCTAAATTAAGCTGATTTCAGTCACTTATGTTACATAGTAAGACTAGTACTGCATCACGTTGCCTAATTTTTATACAAAGAATAACAGGAACATGAGAACAATTACAAAGCAAAAACCTAAATGAGAAACCATGGTATTCTTACAAACCACTTTAGTGAACAGGAAGTAACTTTCAGAATACAGTACTACAACACCTGCCTTGCAGGACTAGCACGGGCAATTGCAACAACTGGTGCTCCCTGTACATCAAATCATCTCGATGTTCCAACCATACCTGTTCGTGCTCAACGCACAATGATAAAGAAGCCAACTTTATTTGTTAAAAACCGAAAGAACTGTGGATGCTGTAAATCAGGAACACAAACAGAAGTTACCGGGAAAGCTCAGCAGGTCTGGCAGCATCTGTGAAAAAAGAATCAGCGTTAATGTTTCGGGTCCGGTGACCCTCTGAACTTTATTGGTTCTTCGCTTCACCATTGAAGGCAAGACGCAGCAGGTCATTGGAAAGAAATGGAGTTAATGTTTCAAATCGATGAGTTTTCATCAGATCGATGAGCTTTCCTCAGACCTATTCGAGGTACATTCTTATGGTTTTTGGTTCGATAGTCACTGATCGGGAGTGTTAAGGCTATTTCTCTCTCCGCAGAGGCTGTCAGTCCTGCTTTTCTGGCATTTTCAACATCCACTGACAAGAGACTGCGTTGAATTACACAGAGTAGGCAGCACAGAAATACGTCATTTTGCCAAACCAGTCTTCATCAGTGTTTATGCTCCACTCGGTCCACTTTACATCCTTCCTCGTCCAACCCCAGCAGCAGAGTGGTCTTATTCACTTCTCGGTCATGCGCGTAATTCTTGAAAGTGTCCACAAATGCAAATTTCACATTCGCTGGGAAAGGAAGTTTCTTCTCAATTTCCTATTTGATGTCTCACTGACTTATATGTTGTGGGTATGATGAGCTAGTCAGCAGCCCAATGCCAGGGATTCACCTAACGTTCGGTGAACATAACTATGACCTTTCAAGGCATGTTCCTTCCACCTCAGTTATATCCTAATGTCCTGTAGTAATTTCCTTCATTAAGCACCTGCTTCCAGCTCCACTGTCTCCAACCTTCCGTCCCCTCCCCCTTAAAAAACAGGCAATCTTCCCGTACAGAAGAATATATTGTGTTCGTCATCTAACATGCTCCATTGTTCTAGATCTATTTGTTCACACGTACAAAGTTAGTTCATAATGTACCATCCTGTACATTACACTGAGATGGTTAGGTGTTGCAGGTTAACAGCAGTTTGAGATCAGCACCACTGAGTAGATGGCCAGCTATGAAATGGCAGTAACCATGTCCCCTCAGCGATTACCGTACCTGCGAAACTTGCCAGCAAATGCAGTCGATTTACTGACGAAATGTACTTACTGCCCAGGCAAAAGACCCACATGCAAACACATACACAAAGACTGCGGAACATACGGCACCTGCATCGATCTATTATTTATGCTCTTCCAGTTTGCGTGTGATCCACTGAGAAGCCGAGCTATTCCGTACACAGACACAGGTACCAACCGGAACATGTTCAGTAATTAAGCGGAGACAAAGACTAAGTATGGAGCAAAGACACGTTCCACTCCATCCCTCCCATTAAGCAGGAGTGATTCTGTCGTTCCCTTTTCTGCTTCTAATGCATCTGTTTTTGTTTACAAAAGTGCATTACACAGCAAATTCTGCAATCAACATACAGCATCGCTCCTTGTCAACTGAAAAGGCTCCGGGAAAATGTCTTTGAAGAAAGAACAGGGCGAGATGTTAGTAATTCATTCTCCAGCGTGTAACAGGAAATGAAACTTACCATTAAAACAACCCCGTCGCTGTGGTGGCGCTGAATCTGCTGTGGATTTGGCATTTGCCAGGGCAGGAGGCGACTCGCTGTCTTGCTGGGTACGGTGACTGGGTTTGTTTCCGAGCGGGGAGCTGCCCGGTCTCAGTCCCCTTTCTCTGCGGGGGAGAAGAATGAAGCCGGCCCGAAACAGCGCCACGGCACCGACGTCACCAGCGCTGTCAATCACACTGCAGCTACCTGATGGTTCACCCAGAAGGGAGAAGGCTGCATTTGTTGGCGGCATTCTTGCTTCTGAGAAGAAGACAGCAGCCATCTGATGTGCAAAGTTTTATAGCATGTCATCGATCGACAGGCAGGAGCAGACATGGCTGCAAATAAACGTAAAGTACTGTAGATGCTGGAGACCTGAAATAAAAGCAGAAAGCGCTGGAAAAACTCAGCAGATCTGGCAGCATCTGTGGAGAGTTAGTTTGTCTGCTGATGCACAATATATGTTTTGCCGCACTGAGCCACAGGGGGAAATGCAACAAAGGTTCAGCGGTAAAGCAAAACCCAATTCACCTACTTCATACCTTGCTAGCATTCTTTTTAAGGCTAGTAGCTAATTCTATATTTTCAAAGTTTGTCCTCTCTGCTTCAATAATATTGACACAAAATTTTACCCTCTGTACATGCTCCCCCTAAAGTATGCTATAATTCTTTCCCTAATTGTTTCAAATTTGTGTCCTCTCCTTATCAAGTATATGGGGCGGATGGACCTAGAGAGGTACCAGCTGGAGTACCTGGTGAGAACTCTTCTCAGTGCCATATTTCATATGGTTCTGATCAACAACTGCTGGCAATGGATCCAACTGCAGACTTGTGGCAAGATGCTGAATGGACCCTATGCAGTTCAGTACAAGGAGGTAAACTAACAAAAGAAGTCCCTTGTCACGGTTCAATGAGGTTATTCAATCAGTAGGCGAAACCATCCAGACCAGAAAAAACATTTTGTTAAAAAAGTGATCCATCCAGCCACATCTTTCCACAGGTTGTCCTAGAAGATCACAACAATTTCCTTCCGACAAGGGCTCAGGATTCATCCTAGATCTGCCTTCAGTTAATTAATCTAAGCACGGACAGTAGTAGAACTGTATCAGAATGCATTTTCCACAAAATATACTGCGATAAAAACCAGCAAATCACATCAGTGAATAAATGAAAGGAACTGAGAGATATTACTTTTTCTTTATGTTGAGATAATAATGATATAATGGCATTTATTCTGACTTTTATCGTACTGAAACATCTGTCACTTTTACCTGTTACCCCAGATTCACTCATGGCTCCTGTAAATGGACTTAGATCTGGAATGTCTCATTTTCTGTCCAATTATCTAGTAAGGAAATGGAGTGATCAAAGAACCATCAGGGAGAACATTTCCTCCACCTAAACATGGCTGAAACATACTTTATTTTTTGTTCTTTCATGGTACCATCATATTTGAATGTGAGGAACAGATGTATCATTGCTTACATTCTCCTATGGAAGGCTGACTCAATAAGTATGGTATGGAAACTGAGGTTTCAGACTTTGAATAACTGGTTATCTATAAAAAGTACATGAACAAACAGTTTTCACAATATGAACATCAATTCCCTAGACTTCTCAGTGTATGAAAATAACAAAGATGTAACTTACTTTCTTTTTAGGCATGGACCCTATGACAGAAGACCATTTACTACAGCTTGATTCTTTGAAGCTAAGCTTACTCAGACTTTAAAAATACTGACTGTCTTTTTCCAATAACTGTCAAATCCATATACTTCAGCCTGAAAGAGACTGCACATGCCTTGAGATAATAAGTCCAGTTTTGCCATACAATTGAGCCGACCATGTTAGAAGCCTCCAGATTCAAACCTATCCTTAGTAGAATGCGTAGACAATATACCTGTCATAATTTAATTAAACCAGAATGCCTGTTTGTTAATATTGAGTGAAAATAATCTCTACTGATGACCTAAAATGCTTGTCAGTGAATTTCAGTGTGCATTCCAGTTAATTCCCACTTGGGGGTTTCTCATTGTTCACAGCTTCATAACCTGCATAAGCAAACCACATCAGTGCCAACACCACTAAGACCTTCCCTTTGTGAAGCCTTAACTTATACAAAATTAACCCATTACCCACTAGTTCTGGCTGTACACAAATATTAAAAACTAAAAACAGCAAGTCATTGGGAGGGTGGGGTCCTTATGACACAGTGGTAGTGTCCTCACCTCTGAGTCAGGAGGCCTACGTCCAAGTCCCACCTGCTCCAGTGATGTGTAATGACATCATGGAAAATGTTTTAAAAATATTTTAAATTAAAAACAGAGAAAAAGTCCATTTGGCTACAATGTCAAAATACTACTTGCAGTAAGAGATTTTGGAAAGACATAGGCAGTTTACACCACTTTGCTGGGTTTTCTGGTAAAGTAATGACACACGATCAAAGATGGCCTTTGGAAATTCAAGCCCCTAATTTATATTGCAAGGCGATAAGGCCATTTTGGAACAGCTGGCCTAGTTCGAGAGTTCATGCAGTTCAGTATGTATATCTGTAATTCCTGAAAGAGAGACATAGACTGACATTTTCTTCTTTACATATGATTAGCATGTAGTTGAAATGAATATTTGGTGGCTAGTATTTATGTGATTTTGAGGTTATAAAACTATAGTCTTCCTTCTTTTGAACTTCAGTAGAAGGGAAAGTTGAGTGAGGTGTATAATAGGTAATCAATTTCCGACAATTCGTCTTGTACTCACCTGACCTCTGATGAAGTCTAATTTTACCTTACACGTGTCTCTGCTAGTTTTTTTGACATGATAAACTGGTGAAGAAGAGTCTTGTGGCATAGTGTTAGTGTCGCTACTCCTGAGCCAGGAGGCTTGGGTTCAAGTCCCACCTACTCTAGTGGTGTGTAAGAGCATCACTCAGCAAGTTGGTTGGAAAATATGTGATAAGCCAATGCAAAGATATTAGGCTGAGGGGAAAATGTAAGTTATCACACTGCTTTATTTCACAAATAGCAATTGCAACATACATTAATGATCGGACCTATTTATTTCGATCAATCCAAGAGGCACAGATTTCAGTATTCATATGCCTTCTTTTAATTCATTCATGGGATGAGAGCATTGCTGGTAGATTTTGCCCAGAAGGCAGTCAGGAGTCAGCCACTAGGCATGGATCTGTGGTCACAGGTAAGGACAGCAGTAACCTCCCTCAACGGCACTAGTGAAGCAGATGGGGTTATCTGGCAATCAACAACAGTTCCATTGTCATCATTAGACTCTTAATTCCAGATTTGTATTGATTCAAAATCCATCATCTGCCAGGCCAGATTTGAAACCATGTCCTCAGACCATTACCTGGGTCTCAGGATTCATAGTCTAGCAATAATACCAGGAATCCATTTCCTCTCCATGTAGACAAGGTCTGATCAAATTGGGGCCACAAGCAGCTTTTAGAAAAGTATTACATTTTTGTTTATCAGGGAAGAGCACTATTGAAAAGCACTATAGAAATGTGGAGGTTGTTTAAGGAATGCATACTGCATGAGCTCAATATGTTTGTCCCTAGCAGGCAGGGAAGATGTGGTCGAGTGAGGGAGCCTTGGTTCTCAAGAGAGTTCGACCGACTGGTTAAGAGGAAGAAAGATGCTTATGTAAGGTTGAGGAAACAAGGAAGGGAAAATGCTCTAGAGGGATACAAGTTATCCAGGAAGATAGGGCTTAGGAGAGCTATAAGGGAGCATGAGAAAACCTTGGCAGATAGGATCAAGGAAAACTCCAAGGCTTTTTAGATGTACATGAGGAATAAGAGAATGACCAGAGAAAGGGTAGGGCCGATCAAGGATTGTAAAGGGAATTTGTGCACAGAGCCTAAAGTGGTAGGAGAGGTCCTTAATGAATACTTTTCATTGGTATTCACAACTGAGAGGGACCTAGTTGTAGAGGAGGACAGTGTGAAACATGCTGGTAGGCTAGAGGAGGTCGCTGTAGTAAGGAAGATGTGCTAGGAATTTTGAGGAAGTTGAAGATAGATAAGTCCCCCTGGCCTGATGGAATTTATCCAAGGATCCTATGGGAAGCGAAGGAAGACATCGCAGGGCCTTTGGCGATGATCTTTTCGTCCTCACTGTCCATGGGTATAGTGCCGGAAGACTGGAGAGAGGCAAACGTCATTCCCTTGTTCAAAAAAGGGAATAAGGATAACCCTGGAAATTACAGACCCGTTACTCTTACGTCAGTGGTGGGCAAATTATTGGAAAGGGCTCTGAGAGATAGGATTTATGATCACTTTTAAAGGCACAGTTTGATTCTTGATAGTCAGCATGGATTTATGAGGGGTAGATCATGCCTCACAAACCTTATTGCATTTTTTGAAGAGGTGACCAAACACGTGGATGAAGGTAGAGCATTGGATGTGGTATACATGGATTTAAGTAAGACGTTTGATAAGGTTCCCCATAGTAGGCTCATGCAGAAGGTAAGGAGGCATGGGATAGGTGGAAATGTGGCAGATTGAATTCAGAATTGGCTGACCCTTAGAAGAGAAAGGGTGGTAGTGGATGGAAAATATTCAACATGGTGCTCAGTTACGAGTGGTGTACCACAAGGATCTGTTCTGGGTCCTCTTCTATTTGTGATTTTTGTAAATGACTTGGATGAAGGAGTGGAAGAGTGGATTAGTAAGTTCGCGGACAATACGAAGGTGGGTCGGGTTGGAGACAGTGCAGAGGGCAGTTCTAGGTTTCAAAGGGACATTAATAGGATGCAGAGCTGGGCTGAGAAGCGGCAGATGGAGTTTAGGGTGGAGGAAGCTATTACGAGGTGGCATAGTTTTAAAGTGAGTGGAGGTAGATATCGGGGAGACATCAGAGGTAGGTTCTTTACTCAGAGAGTGGTAGGGCCGTGGAATGCATTGCCGGAGCAGGTAGTGGAGTCGGCCTCATTAGGGGCATTTAAGCGGCTATTAGATAGGCATATGGATGATAGTATAAGGTAGGGGTGGAGGTTAGATAGACCTTAGGATTAGGGTAAAAGTTCGGCAGGACATCGTGGGCTGAAGTGCCTGTACTGTACTGTACTGTTCTATGTTCTGTGTTCTATGATTCTGCTGCGTGCACCAAGCAGGTCCATAGTAAAGCACAAGTTCGGTTCTGTCCCACTGCCAAAATTGTAGCCTTTTAGTGACATATTCAAATACGTTTTCAAGGACAGCTGGTTAGGCTACATGCAGACTTGGTTATCTTAAAATCCGTAGGTCCAGCATTGTCCAGCTGCTTCTTATCTCAACAGAAGCTGTAGTCCTAATGCATGTGCCTGCTCTGCTCCCATATTCTTATATTCTCTTTTTTATCAACTATCTGCCTAGTTTTTTGATTTGACTTGATTTATTATTGTCAAATGTACTCAGATATAGTGAAAAGTATTGTTTTGTGTGCTATCCAGACAAATCATACCTTACATAAATACATCAGGGTGATAGAACAGAATGCAGAACATAGTGTTACAGCTAGAGAGAAGGATGCCGAGAAAGATCAACTTTAATATATGAGAGGTTCGTTCATAAGTCTGACAACAGCAGGAGAAAAGCTGTTCTTAAATCCGTTGGTAATAAGGTGCGGAGCTGGATGAACACAGCAGGCCAAGCAGCATCATAGGAGCAGGAAAGCTTGACGTTTCGGGCCTAGACCCTTCCTGCTCCTATGATGCTGCTTGGCCTGCTGTGTTCGTCCAGCTCCACACCTTGTTATCTCGGATTCTCCAGCATCTGCAGTAACTATTGTCTCTTAAATCTGTTGGTACATGTTTTCAAACTTTTGTATCTTTTGTCCAATGGAAGAGGGTGGAAGAGAGTATAGCTGGGGTGGGAGGAGTCTTTGATTATGTCGGCTGCTTTCCCGAGGCAGTGGGAAGTGTAGACAGAGTCAATGGGAGGAAGGCTGGTTTTTATGATGGACTGGGCTGTGTTTACAACTCTTTATAATTTCTCACAGTCTTCTGGATAGGATGCTTTCTATGGTGCATTAATAGAAATTGGTCAGAGTCATTGGGAACGTGCCGAATGTCCTTAACCTTCTGAGGAAGTAGAGGCATCGGTGTGCTTTCTTGACTGTAACATTGATGTGAATGAACCAGGATAGATTGTTGGTGATATTTACTCCAAGGAAATTGAAACTCTCAACCATATCCACTTCAGTACCATTGGTACAGGCATAATAAATAATTATTGATTTAGTCTTCACGTCAATCATTGCTTCTTTCTTCCATGTTCACCATGCTACACTGTGCAACAATACATCCTGATTCAAAGTCAGCAGTTGTAGCATTTTCCTATAGTTGGAATTAAAGTAACAATTATCACTGCAAGATTCTTGAGACAAGATTTTAAGAAAACCACAGCTTGCATTGTTGACTTGGATAAACTATACTTACAGCAGTGTGCAATGCACTGAGTTTTAGTCAATATAAAAACAATATTAATGATAATAAACACAGATTCCATGTGGTGCATTACTAAAGAGGTAAGCAAAATGTTAACAATGCTCACTGTCTTACTGAAGATGAAATCAAGTCTTAAAAAATCAAAAAGTCCTGTTAGTTATTTCTAATTTCTCTGTGTATAATTGTTGTGGGTGATGTTTGTAACAAGTACCTGGTTCTTCTAGGATCTCCTTTGAATAAATATGCGGCCACCAATTCTTCTTGCAATACTCACTATGGGCCATCCTTCCCCACTTGGCAGCAGAGGCATTAACTTAAGTAGTAAGAAGCCATTTATTGCTTACCAATGAAGATAACAGATTATATTAGTTTAAATAAAATCAAAAATTGCTGGAGAGACTCAGCAGGTCTGGCAGGATCTGTGGAGATAGAAACAGAATTAAAGTTTTGAGTTCAATGAACCTTGCTTTCTGTTATTACAGAATCAACACTCATTTTTCTAGGTTAACAGATGACAGCAGTGTGCATGCTGTTGGTTCACTATCACCTTCTAAAGGGCACCTAGGGATGGGAAATAAATACTTGTCTTGCCACAACACACATTCTAAGGAATTAATGAAAGAAACAAGAAGACAGTCACAGGCAAAGTATGTCATGCTGCTAACGTCAGCAGAAATGCAAATATCATACCTTTAGAGTCTGAGAAATTTAAAAGAAAAATCAATCATATAATTGAGCAAATTAAATTTAAGTGCCTCATAATTTGTCATGCCAGCTGAGTTATACATTTACTAAGAAGAATTTGTGTATTACATTTTGTTGTTTCCTTTCTTAATTTGTTCATGGGATGTGGGCAACATAGTCCAACAGTTAGTGTCCATGGGTAGGCAATGAACAGTCATTGCCATGGGTGTGGAGTCTCATGTAGGACAGACCAGGTAAGGATGACTGATTTCCTTTCTTAAAGGGAAATGGTAAACTAGATGGGTTTTTACAACAATCAACAGTGGGGTGGTTAGGCTAATCTTTTCATTCCAGATCTTTATTGATTTCAAGTTACACTATTTGCAATGGTAGGATTTGCATCTTTGCCCCACAACATTGGAGGCTCTGGACTACGAGGCCAGTGACATTATTATTACATCATCACCTCCCCTAAAGGGATTAATAGAAGAGTTAATGCCTGAATAGTTTTGTTGCTGGACTAGTAATACAAAGGCCCAGGAAACATTTTGGAGACCCAAGTTTAAATGTCAAGTTGGATTTGAATTTAATAAAATTCTGAAATTTGAAGTCTAATGATGACCATTGTCAATTGTAAAAACCCATTGGATTCACTAATATCTTTTAGGAAGGAAACTGATTTTCTCACCTGATCCAACCTACATGTGGGTCCGGACCCATAGCAATGTGTTTGACTCCTATTAGGGATTGGTAATAAATGTTGGCTCAGTTGGTGGTGCCCACATCCCATGAGTGAATAAAGAAAAATGTTGACAAGGGTAGTCCTGATTAAATTAACCCTAATGTGTTCTGATTTGGGTATTTTCCTACCTGGTTACAAGCTTCTGCTATTTCTACATGTTTTGCTTTTGAAATGGTGGTTCCCCATTATCTATGGTCAGCCAATTTACTCCTCACAAGAACTAGCAATGAAGTCTAGACATTGGCCCTGATAGGACACAAATTCTGAATTCCTATTCACTGGATATTCGAGTCATTGAGTCATATAGCACAGAAGAGGCCCTTCAGCCCATCCAGACTGATCTGGCCTATCTACACTAATCCCACATTTCAGCACTTGGCCCTGGTCTTGAATGTTATGGTATTTCAAGCGCTCATCCACGTACCTCTTAAAAATTGTGAAGGTTCCTGCCTCCCAGGCTATCAACCTACCTAAATAATGTAGCCAATAATGTAACATACAAACATAGGAACAAGGAACAAGTGTAGGCCACTCAATGAATCAAGCCTGCTCTGCAATTCAGTAAGCTGAATGACTGATCTGATTTTAACCTCAACTCTACATTCTTGCATATCCATGATAATCTTCCATCCCCTTGGTAATCAAGAATCTAAACACTTCTGCCTGAAATGTATTTAAAGATTCTGCATCCATGCCTTTTGAGGAAGGGAATTCCAAAAAAAAGCATACAATTTGAGGAATTATTTTTCCATCATCTCTGTCTTAAATGGGTAATTCCTCATTTTCAAACTATAACCTCTAGTTCTAGGCTGTCTCATAAGAGGAAACATTTTTTCCACAGCCACCTGGTCAAGTCCTTTCAGGATATTATATGTTTCAATTAGGTCACTTCTGACTCATCTGAACTCCAAAGTACACAGGCCTAGCCTGTCTAGCATTTCCTCATTAGGCAATCGCTTATTCTAGGTATTAGCTTAGCAAACCTTCTTGACCTGCTTCCAACACATTAACATACATACACATGGTGGCCAGTATTATACACTGTACTCCATGCACAGTCTCACCAATGCCTTCAATCTTCCCTCCTCTTGCATTCAATTCCCTTTGCAATAAAACATAACATTCTATTGGCTTCAAAACCAGAAATTGCTGGAAAAACTCATCAGGTCTGACAGCATCTGTGGAAAGAAAGCAGAGTTAACATTTCGGGTCCAGTAACCCTCCCTCCCTTTTTGGATTAAGGAGTTACATTGGCTAATTTGCAATCTAGAGGAACCTCCTCCGAATCGAATGTGTTAGAAAATTAAAACCAATGCATTACCTATCCCACCAACTATTCTATTAGCTTTCCTATTATTTACTGTACCTTCACACTACTCTTCTGTAACTCATGCACTCGGACATTGAGATATCTCTGCAGCTCGGTGCTCTGCAATTTCTCACCATTTAGATAATATGTTTCTTTCCCACATTATACTGTATTTGCCAGATCTTTGCCCACTCAGATAATGTATCTATATCCATTTGTAGGCTCATGTTCTCTTCACAAATCACTTTCCTACCTATCTTTGTGTAATCAGAAAATTTAGCTACCATACCTTCCGTATCTTCATCAAAATCATTTACATACATTGTTAAGAGTTGAGGGCCCAGCACTGACTCCTGAGCACACCACACATGACTGTGCCAGACTGAAAAAGAACCATTTATTCAAATTCTCCGCTTCCTTATCCAGTCAATTGTCTATCTATCCAAACTTGTTACCTCCAATATTATGAGCTTTTAATTTGTATAATCTTTGATGTGTCACCTTATCAAATGTCTTTAGAAAATCTTAGTACAATACAACCATTAGTTTCCCCTTTATCTACAGCAAAAGTTACTATTTCATTGGGGAGGTGATGGCCTAATGGTATTATTACTGGACTGTTAATCCAGTGACCCAAGTAGTGTTCTATGACCTGGGTTCGAATTACACCATGGCAGATGGTAGAAATTGAATTCAATAAATATCTGGAATCAAAGGTCTAACAATGAACATAAATCCATTGCCAATTGTCATGGAAAACCCATCTGGTTCACTAATGTCCTTTAGGGAAGAAAACGGCCATCCTTACCTGGCCTGGCCTACATGTGACTCCAGACCCACAGCAATGTGGTTGACTCTTAACTGCCCTCTGGGCAATAAGGGATGGGCAATAAATGCTGCTTGATCAGTGACACCCTCATCTTGTGAATGAATGAAGAAGAAAAGGACTCCAATAAATTGGTTAAACATGATTTTCCTTTGACAAAACCGTGTTGGCTCTGTTTGATTACCTTGAATTTATCCAAATTCCCTGTTATAACATCTTTAATAACAGCTTCTAACATTTTCCCAATAACAGATGTTAAGCTAACTGGCCTTTGCTTTCCTGCTTTCTGTCTCCCTCCCTTTTTGGCTGAAGAAATTACTTAGCCACTTTACAATGTAAAGGAACCTTCCCTGAATCAAAATGGTGAGAAAATTAAAACCAATACATTTTCTGTCCCACTAACTATCTTTTAAGACCCTAGGATGAAATCCATCAGGGCCTGGGTACTACTTCTCTGGTAACTGTAATTTCCTGAGTTCCTCCCTCCCTTTCAATTCCTGACTTCGAGCTATTTCCAGGATGCCTCTTGTATCTTCTCCAGTGCAGAGCAAAGCAAAATATCTGTCTTCTATCGCAAATTTCCCAGATTCATTTTCTAAAGGACCAGCATTTACTTTGTTAAATATTTTCTTTTTTAAATATCTGAAGAAAGTTTTCTTATCTGTTTTTATATTTTTGGCTACCTTTCTCTGATATTTATATGTTATCTCATTATACATCTAATAAAACATATCATGCAGCGTTCCCTATACTTGTGTCCAATTGGTGCAGATATTACATTTACAAAATACAAATAAATAACAGCAACATTAAGTCAGCTCCAACAGGGCTGTGTCTAATCTAAGGAACCTCATATTATTCCTTTTTGGAATATGAGAGAAACTTCTTTACTCAGAGAGTTGTTAGGATTTGGAATGTGCTACCTGGGGGAGTGGTGGAAGCATATAGGAGGTTTCAAAGAAGTGCTGAGGTATATTTGAAAGGGATGACATTACAGGGTGACTGAGATAGGGCTGGAGAGTGGGACCAGCTGGGTAACTCTTTCAGGAGCCAGTACAGACACGATGGATCGAATGGCTTCCTTCTGTACTATAAAATTCTATGATTCTATATAAATTGAAATAGAAGTTGGATACTGTTATGTAGGTGAAATACCAGGGGACTTCTGCAACTTGAAAAACATCAAGTTTTTAAAAAAAATTCATTCATGCGATGTGGGTACCACTGATTCATCGAGCATTATTTGCCCATCCCTCGTTGTCCTTGAGAAGATTGTGCTGAGTTGTTTTCTTGAACTGCTGCACTCTACATGGTACAGTAGACCCACAATCCCAAGGAAATTGCAGAATTTTAACCGAACAACACTGAAGGAACAGTGAAACCTTTCCAAGCCTGAATAGTGTGTGGCTTGGAGGGAAACTTGCAGGACAGCATGTTCCCGTATATATACTGCCCTCATCCTTCTAGATGGTAGAGGTTGTTGGGTTTATAAGGTGCTGTCTAGGAATCTTTGGTGAATTTCTGTAGATGGTATCACAGCTGGTACTGAGCGTCAGCGGTGGAGGGACTGGATGCTTGTGGATCTGGTGCCAATCAAGTAAGCTGCTTCCTCCTGGATAGTATAAAGCTTGTAGAGTGTTGTTAGAGTTACACGCATCCAGGCAAGTGGGAAATATTCTTCACACCCATGACTGTGCCTTCCAAATGGTGGACAAGCTTAGGAGTTTGAAGGTGAGTTATTCATTGTAAGATTCCTAACCTCTGACCTGCTCTTGTAGCCATTGTATTCAGATAGGAAGTTCAGTTCAGTTTCTGGTCAATGGTGACCTCCCGAATGCTGGTAGTGGAGGATTCAGCAATAAAATGCTGTTGAATGTCAAAGGGTGATGGTTAGATTTTCTTTTGTTGGAGATAGAGTTTAGATGTGATCTGTTGGTTGTCAAATTGAATAACATGTCAATTAATTACTGCTTATGCTGTTTTGCACACAGGTAGTCCTGCTTTGTAGCTTTAACAAGTTAACACCTCATTTTTAGTTATGACTGGTGCTGGTCTAAGCAAGCCTTCCTGCATTTTTCATTTTGATTCCAGCCTTGATGGTAATGCTAAGTTGGAGGATATGTTTGGCCATGAGTTCACAAAGCCTCTTGCTTTCTTAGATCTGTTAAAGGTCATTCCATTTATCACAGTGATAATGACATACAGCAAAATGGAGCGTATCCTCAGTTTGAAGATAGGATTGTCACCCTTACCGATAACTATCATGGACAGTTCCATCTACAGCTGGCAAATTGGTAAGGATGAGGTCAAGTAAGTTTTTCCCTCTTGTTGCTTCCCTCTACTAGCTATGGCCTTTAGGACACAACCAACTCGATCTGTAGTGCTGCTGCCAAGCTGCTCTTGGTGGTGGACATTGAAATCCCCTACCCAGGGTACATTTTGCACCCATGCCACTCTCAGTGCTTCTTCCAAGTGCTGTTCAACATGGAGGTGTACTGATTCATCAGCTGAGGGAGGACACTGTACCTGAGATGTGTGTGTGTGTGTGTGTGTGTGTGTGAGAGAGAAAGGACCCAATATAGAAATTTAAGAGAAACCAAATGTAAGACAAGAGCTAGGTCTACCTGATCAGCTATCAAATTCAAGAATGACCTTTGCTCTACAAACTGCAATGTGTCATTGTTACTAAAATCTAAAGAACTATGAGAACTAACTTTCTACCTTGTGATCCGGACCATTCATGTTCAGAACCTTTTTTTCTCATAGTATATATTTTACCACTCATAATATTTGTCAAAACATCTGTCTTGTTTGCCTTACTTGTAACTGATTTGTGTACGTGTATTTGGAATTTAAAGGGGTATAGTTTAAGTCACATAGTTGTAAATGTGTAATCCTTTCTTTTCTCTGCTATTTGTTAAGGAATTATTGTGTTTACAGTAAATAACGTTAATTCTCTGTACATGATTTGGATGGCATAGTAGACAGTGAAGAAGGTTTTCTAAGATTACAAGAGGATCTTGATCAAATGGGTCAATGAGCTGAAAAATGGCAGGGGGCGTTCAATCTGGATAAACGCGAGGTATTGCATTTTTGAACAATAAAAAGGGGCAGGGCTTCTACAATTAATGGTAGGATCTTGGGTAGAGTTGTAGAACAGAAGGAACTAGGGCTGCAGGTACATAATACTTTGAAGTTTGCGTCACATGTAGACAGGGTGCTTAAAAAGGCATTTGGCACACTTGCCTTCGTTGATCAGGCATTGGAGTATAGGAGTTGGGAAGTCATGTGGAGGTTGTAGAGGACATTGATGAGGTCTCTTCTGGAATACTGTGTCTAGTTTTGTTCACCCAGTTATTGGAAGGATATTATTAAGCTGGAAAGGGTTCAGAAGAGATTTACCATGATGTTGCTGAGTATGGAAGGTTTGAGTTCTAAAGTAAGGCTGGATAGTTTGGACTTTTCTCATCAGTGTGTAAGAGTCGACCTGGTAGAAGTTTAAAGAATAATGAGATGTATAGGTAGAGTTAATGGTAGATGTTTAATTTTCCCTAGGATGGGAAATTTCGGGATTAGGGGACACATTTTTAAGGTGAGAGTTGAGAGATGTAAAAATGACACGAGTGGCAAATTTTTTACACACAGGGTGGTTCACGTGTGGAATGAACTTCCTGAGGAAGTGTTGGATGTAAATACAATTACACCATTTAAAAGACATTTGGTTAGATACATGAATAGGAAAGGTCTAGAAGGATATAGCCGAGGAGTAGGCAGGTGGGACTGGTTTACGTTGGGATTACGGACTGGTTGGACCGAAGGGTCTGTTTCCGTGCTGTATCACTCTATGACTATGATTCTATGTAGTGTAGAGGTAATGGCACTTGGGTTAATGATTCACAGGCTCCAGGCTATAGTTCTGGGGGACATGTGTTCATTTGGGCTGCTGACAGAAAGTAAAATCAGTTAATAAATCTAAATTGTGAGAACTAGATGAATTGGAGCTGATTGAATTTAGTTTTTTGCACTGCTGTAGAGAAAGGAGCTAGCTGTTTGGTGTGTCTCTCGTAAATACCTAATGTATTTCTATTTTTAAATTTTAACATAGCATAAAAATTTGTGATTAAGTTAATAATAGAAGGAAGCATAAGTAAGTGTATTCAAATAAGTGAAACTCATTAAGGTTTGCTAATTGGTATTCCATTTTAGAAATACTAGAGGGTGATTTTTCCACAGGGGAGTGCCAGGTCCATGGCACCATGGGTGACTCTGCAGGATGGCTGTACAATGGAGCAGAAAGAAGGATGGAAGTGCAATAGCTATAGAGGATTCCATAGTCAGAGGATCAGTCAGGTTTTTCTGAGCCATTAAGTGTGACTCCAGGTTGGTGTATTCCTTCTTTTGTCCCAAGGATCAAGGATATCATACATAGACTGTTGGACCTCCTTCTCGGGGAGGGGGATCAGCCAGAACTCATGGTCTGCATTGGTACCAATGGCATAGATAGGGAGAGGGTTGAGGCAGATTTCAGGGAGTTAAGAAGGAAATAAAGAAGTAGGACCTCAGGAGCAGTAGTCTCAGGATAGCTCCCATTGCCAGGTGGTAGGGAGCATAACAACACAAGGATTCATTGAATATGTGGCTGGAGAACTGGAGTAAGAGGGAAGGCATCAGAATTCTGAGAAATTGGGTCTGGGTTTGGGGCAGGTGGGACCTGTAGAAGCTGAATGGCCTACATCATGTTGGGACTGGGACTGATATCCCACGGGAAGATTTGGTCATGCCTTTAGGGTGGGTTTCTTCCAGGTGTTCCAATTCCTGCCACTATCCAAAGATGTGCAGGTTAGATGGGGAATGCAGGGTTACAGGGAGTTGGGGAGGGAGGATCTCAGCTTGGAAGAACAATGAGTGGAATCTGTTTGCATGGGGCTAAGGAACAGCAAGGGACAGTAAACATTTATAGGCCACCAAATAGCAGTTAGTGGTAAAGTGGGGCATGGTATAATACAGGACATGAGAGAAACTTGTAGAATTTTTTCCCTTATTCATTAACAGGATGAGGACATCATCGGCTAGGCAGAATTTATTGCCCAGAGGGCAGTTAAGAATCAACCATGTTGCTGTGGGTCTGGAGTCACATGTAGGCCAGACCAGGTAAGGATGGCAGTTTCCTTCCCTAAAGGGCATTAGTGAACCAAATGGGTTTTTCCTGACAATCGGCAATGGATTCATGGTCATCATTAGATTCTTAAATCCAGATATTTTATTGAATTCAAATCCCACCATCTGCTATTGCAGGCTTCAAACCCGGGTCCCCGGAATGTTATCCAGGTCTCTGGATTAATAGTCCACTGATAATACCACTAGGTCATTGCCTCCCCTAATGGGCTAAACTGTTAACATGGGTGACTTCAATTTGCGTACAGACTGAGCAAACCAACTGAATACTAAAGCTGTGGAGGACAAGTTTCTGCACTGTGTCAGGAATGGTTTCCTAGAGCAGCGTGTTGAGGAGTTGACTAGAGCACATACTATTCTAGATCCAGTCCTATGTAATGAAAAAGGGCTAATTAATAATGTTGTTGTTTGGTTTAGGAGGTTTGAAAAAATCCATGAATAGGCAGGATTATACATAGATAATCTGTATCTTTAAATAACATTGTTTACGGCAATTTTACATTCCTTCAAAAATATTCAAAAATATCTTGTCAATTGTGACTAACAAAGGAGATTCAATATTATATAAGATTAAAGAAAAGGTCTACAAAATTGGCAGAAATAGCAGTAAATCTGAGGATTTGCTATTTTGGAATATAGCAAAGGAGAACTAAGAGACTGTTAAGGAAGGGGAGAATAGATTATAAATGTAATCTAGCAAAAAACCCCATAAAAACGGATTGCTAAAGCTTCAATAGGCACATTAAAAAATGCAATGTTTCATGAAAACAAATGTTCATCCATTTCAGGCAGGATCAGGAGAATATATAATGGAGAAGAGAGAAATGGCAGAGAAGCTAAATGATTACTTTGTATCAGTTTTCACTGAGGAAAATGCAAAATATCTCCCAGAACTAGAAATCCAAGTGGTGAGTGTGAATGAGGAGTTGAAGGAAATTATTATCTTTAAGATGATTTTACAGGAGAAATAAATGGAGCTGAAAGTTGGTAATTTCCCAGGACTTGATTGTCTTCATCCCGTAGTGTTGATGGAGGTGGCTATAAAATTATGCATTGGTGATAGTTTCCCAAAATTGTATCAATCCTGAATGATTCCTGTGAATTGGAAGGTAGTAAATGTCTCTTTACTATTTATGAAGGGAGCGAGAGAGGTAGAACAGGCAAATACAAACCAGTTCGCCTTACATGAGTTGTGGGGAAAATGCTAAAATCGATCATAAAGAATGTGATAAACAGTGGTGTAGTAGTAGTGTCCCTATCCCTGGACTGGGAGGTCTGTGTTCAAGTTCCACCTGCTCTAGAGGTGTGTAATAACTTCTCTGAACAGGTTGATTAGAAAAATAGGTTAAAAATTTAAAAATCAGATACCTGTTGATAATGATCTGATTGGGCATAGCATGAATTTGCAATTGTGAAATCATGTTTAACGAACTCTTTCAATGCAGATTTTGAGTATCTTTTTGTCAGTGTGGACTCGATGGGCCAAAGGGCCTCTTCTATACTGTGTCATTCTATGATTCACACCTGTCCATATTAAACTCCATCTGCCAAATTTTGGCCTATTTACATAGCCCATCCATATCCACTTGTAAATTTTTTATTTCTTCATTGCAATTTACTCTTCCACCTATTTTAGGGTAGTCTACAATTTGGCTATAGTATATTCTATCCCTGTATCCAAGTTATTACATAAGTTGTAAATAGGGTGGGCATCAAGGACTGAATCCTATGGCACACTATTAGTAGCAGATTGTCAACTAGAAAAAGATCCATTTATCCCAATTGTCTGCTTTCTGTAGCCTAGCCAATCCTCCATCCAATCTAGCATAATACCCCTAAACCTGTGTGATTTTACCTTGTGTATTAATCTTTTGTGTGGCACCTTTTCAAATGTCTTCTAGAAGTCCAGATAACACACGTGTGTTATCCATATTGCTTGTTATATCTTCAAAGAACTCTAGCAAATTAGTCAAACATGATCTATCCTTCAATACAACTCACTTGTATAAAATTCACTTGGAATATGACCTTCAAGCATCATCTTGGGGATAATCGGAGAAACAATGTAAAAATGGGCAGCGTCCCAGAAAATATTGAAACTCTGAGTTAGACTCAAAGGTAGACTTTGTATTTAAATTACCGAAAACCCTTTACTGCTATAGGATTAAAACTCATCTTTCTAAAGTCTGTGGGATACAGTAGTAAATTATTACAAAGAAGTGCACTGTTCTATATGTACCTATATCTGTTAAAAATTACTGTCAATTAAATGTAGTAATTCAGTACAAAAACAAAGTTGCTAGAAAAGCTCAGCAGGTCAGGCAGCATCTGTGAAAGAGAAAACATAGTTAATGTTTCGGGTCCGGTGATCCTTCCTCAGAACTGATAGTAGTAATTCAGTAACTCAGTTTGAAAAGATGAGTGTGGACTCGATTGTGAAAGTCCAAAAAGAGTTAGGTGAGCTCAGGTGGTAGAAACTGGAAAGATTTTGTAACTTGGGACGCATTGTCCACTGACAGGGAATACAGTGAATCATCTGAGAAACATATCAGAACATTAAGCTATCTTGAAGTTTCCAAACAACGTAAATGTCTACTGTGTTCCCTAATAATCCCACCTGCCCATTATGAATTTCCAAGAATAGATGATGTTATAACTTGCAAGCATTGTGTGCAGTCGTTTCCTGTTTCTGAGGGATATGGAGCTTTATTCAATTTACCTCCTGATTTTGAGTCCAACATTCAAGAAATTTAGTTAATAATGCTGCTTCAGTCATGAATAATTTCCCTTTATTCTCTTTTCCTTCTTCAACACACTAAACAGCCAAAACTCATCAGCCATCCAGAAACAATTCAGTGAAAAAATAGATTTTGATCTACTTGATTAAATGGTCTGTGCAACAAATGTTTTTTTTTAAAAAGTAATTTGTTGAAAACCCGGCACAAATGAAATTCTGAACCAAGCAATAAATCTGCTGAGTTATGTATGCATATAAATCATTTTTGCATTGTGAACGGTAAAAGGAGATTAGTCTAAGGGACAAACTGGAGATATATCTGTATATAAGTAACTTAGACAACAGCCTGATGAAATCCCCGCAAGGATTCAACAGATGATGGAAAGCCATGATATTGTTTATTTTGCAAAGATTTTGGCTACATTTTGACCTACATAAATTCCCAGGCTAACAATGCCTTGATTAAAAAAAAATCATCCTTGTTTTCAAAAACCTCTGTGGCTTTTCTCCTCCTTACCTCTGAAACCTCCTCCAACCGCACAACCCCATGACGTTTCTGTGCTTCTCTAATTCCAACCACTGGGGGATCCATGATTTTAATCATTCTACCTTTGGTGACTAAACCTCCAGTTGAGTGGGGCCCAAGATCCAAAATAGCCCCCTCACCCCTCTTTCCTCCTTTAAAATACTTCTTAAAATCTACTTCTTTGACCAAGCTTTTCATCAGCTGAACCCATGTTGCCTTAGATATCAAAGTGTGGAGCTGGAGGAACACAGCAGGCCAGGCAACATCAGAGGAGTAGGAAAGTTGATGTTTTGGGTCAGGACCCTTCTTATGTTTTTCTGAAGAAGGGTCATGACCCGAAAAGTCAACTTTCCTTCTCCTCTGATGCTGCCTGGCCTGCTGTGTTCCTCCAGCTCCACACTGTTATCTTTGACTGCAGCATCAGCAGTTTTTATTATCCCATATTGCCTTATGTGGCCAATGTTAAATTTTGGTTTAGAATGCTCCTGTGAAGAGCCTTGAGATGTTTTATTATGGTAAAAATACTTTATAAATAAAAGCTGTCATTGCAGTTTTAATGTAAAGGGCTTCCAATCAAACTAAAATCCTGGGCTGAATTTTATGGCTATAAATCAGGTGAGCCATAATCCTGCAAGAAAATAAAATATGGTGCATGAAGAACTGCGGATGCTGGAAATCTGAAACAAATGCAGTAATTGCTAGAGAAGTCCAGCAGGTCTGGCAGCATCTGTGGAGAAAGAAACAGAGTTAACATCTCAGGTCCAGTGATCCATCTTTATGAGTCTGATTTCTGACAAAAGGTCGCTGTTTTTCTGTTTTTGTTTTAGATTTTCAACATCTGCAGTCCTTTGTTTTATTTTACGGGAAGAAACATAGTTCTGTTTAGAAGGCATGAATGTGGCCAAGGAGATGAAACTGAGTGTGAGGAAAAATGTGGCAATTGAACGCAATGTAAGAAGATGTAGCATTTGAATAACTTAGACAGGGTTGGAGAGTGAGCACTGTTCCTGGCTTACCTGCACCATCAATCGCCCCTCCCTCACACTGATTTACCAAGTGTATTTCATCACATCACTTTGAACACCTACCCAAGTTTTGCAGCACCCATCTTTCACTTTCCATGCACCTCCTTACCTTCCCATTTGTCAATTTACATCTGACTCAAACTGTAATCTTTAGGCAATCCATTCCAAAGTTCAGTCATTTACAGATGTTCTTTCAACATTTATATAAGAGAGCACAAGATGCAAGGGAAAAATTGAGGACTGGAGTTGGCCCGCCACAAACAGTGCAGTAACTAATTTAAAGGATGCTGTGGGAATACACAGTGTATCTGCCTCCCCCTCAGTCAGATGTCTAGCAACAGAACTTAAATGTATTTTGACGTCATTTCATTCATGCCTCATTGAACTGCAAGACTGAGTATATTGTTACCAATATTGTTAACTTGGCAGGTCTAATCAATATAGCTTTCTTTTATCTTCCATGTACAAGACCCTGCAAAGACGGATGACAATTCTCCAGGAGACCTCATTCGTCCCTTGGATGCACTTTCACTTACAGTGGATGGACTTACAGTGGATCCTGTTTCATAGTCATTTGGAGCTTTACATGCCGATTCACAACTTAATTGGTCTCCACTTCTAATCCTCTTTAGCATGATGTAGTCAAAGTTCAGGATTTCAGGGGCCATTCCATCCAGACTATATACCCATATGTTTGGTCTGTTTCACTGGTGGGAGAAGAAATACTCAGGCATGGTGATGGTGGCACCTCGTGTAAAGTATTGTTCAAGGCAAATGAATATGTTGCAGTTGTTTGTCTCGTCCACGGCATTGCTGTCCACTTTTAGCAGTTTTTCACCAATGTTCACGGTCTGATTAGTAAGTTTGGAGACGACTTGAAAATTGTGCAGTTGTGGAGAGCAAGGAAGTCTGTTAAAGGATACAGCATGATGTATATCAGTTGGAAAGTTGGGCAGAGAAGTGGCAGATCAAGTTTAATCCAGACAGGTGTGAGGTGATGTTTTTTGGGAGGTCAAAGGCAAGACGAAAGTATACAGTAAATGGCAGGACCCTTAAGAGTATTGATAAACAAAGGGATCTTGCAAGTTCATAGCTCCCTGAAAGTGGCTACACAAGTAGATAAGGTGATAAAGAAGCCGTACACCATGTTTGCATTCATCAGTCGGGGTACTAACTACAAAAGTTGGCAATTTGTCTTGCAGCTGTAGTTTTAGTTAAGTTGCATTTAAAATATTGTGTGTAGTTCTAGTCACCACACTGTAGGAAAGAAATGGAAACTTTTGAGATGGCACAAAAATGGTTTAGCAGAATGGTGCCTGGATTGGAGTGTGTTAATTATAAGGGAGGTTGGACAAACTTGGATTGTTTTCGTTAGAGCATTAGATGCTGAGGGGCAATCTGATTTAAGTATATAAAATTGTCGATAGAGTAGATAGTCAGAATCTTTTTCCCAGAATGGTAATGATAAATACCAAGGGGTATAGGTTTAAGATGAGAGGAGGGAAGCTTAAAGGAGATGTGTGAGGCAGGTGTTTTACACAGATGGTGGGCGGTAGGTGCCTGGAACACGCTGCCAAGACAAGTGGTAGAAGCAGATACAGTAGCAATGATTAGGAGGCATTTAGACGGACATATGGACAGGTGGGGAATAGAGGAATACGAACAATATGTTGGCAGATGGGATTAGTTTAGAATAGTATCATGGTTGACTCAGACGTAGTGGGCCAAAGGTCCTGTTCCTGTGCTGTACTGTTTGATGTTCGGATCAGGATGACTTTGCAGGATTGTCTGAGCAGGTATCTATTCCATTTTTGGTTTGTAGATCAATGCCAGGTGGTTCAGCTGGTTTTATGTTTATTTGACTTTTCTCGATTAATTCGATACAATTGACTGATTAGCTAGAGAATTCCAGAGTGCAGTTAAATGTCATCCTCCTTGCTGGAACTGCATATTGATCAGACCAGTATTTTCTTCACTTAAAGGAGATTAGTCAACTAACCAGATTTGTACAGCACATGGTAGCTTCATTAACATAATTGTTGATACAAATCTTGCATTTCTGACTAGTTTAGTTTAAGTTCTTGTTCCCATTAATCTGGACCTCTGGATTACTAGTCCAGTAACATCACTGCTAGTATACTGTTTCCATCCTCCAAATTCCCAAACCTCTGAAGTAAGAGCATAAGACTGCAAGACCGGAGGGATAATAGGTGTTTTCTCTCAAGGAAGAGGTCAGTATCTAAGCAGAGGGAACCATTTACATTCTCAGCTAGCACAATGCTGGCTGAGGAAGTTACCTGGTAAATGTTTAGTGGGAATTAGTATGCAAGAACAGGTGGTGAGCCCTTTGGATAGGTCTTGAAAGGAGCTTAAAAACTAGAAAGTCTTGAAAGACTGAACAAATGGCAAACAGGTAGCTTTAACATTCCCATACATTTTACTTCAGGTCTTCATTTTATTTTAGTGCACAGGCATAAACGGAATCCAACTTTAAGGATGCTCTGTAATGTGGTAGAATACTGCATCAATGCAGCTGAGGAATAAGATTTATTGAAAGGACTTTATGGTACAAGGTATAGATTGAATTTTTTTGTTGCATTGTAAATGCAAAGTTCTAATATTGACTAAGATTAAGTGCATCAATTATCATAACTGCCCACTCTGCAAGGAAGGAAAAGGGAATAATGGAATTGAATATTAAACTCACATAGCTCTTGCCAAGTGGGGTAGTAGAATTATGTGTTCTTGTTTAAACAGCTTGGAAAATATAACTAATTACATTATTTTTGTAATAAGAGATAACAAGGTGTAGAGCTGGATGAACACAGCAGGCCAAGCAGCATCAGAGGAACAGGAAGGCTCACAGTTCGGGTCTAGACCCTTCCTGCTCCTCTGATGCTGCTTGGCCTGCTG